>APFE030290213.1:347755-458387 GCA_000404065.3 Pinus taeda
CAAGGCAAATTTACATATGTTTTTAGCTTCGGGGGCGCTGCCCCTGAGCCCCCGCCGGGGGACCGCTGGCCCCCGGACACCCCAGCCAGGGGGGATCGGCCCCCCCGGACCCCCGCAGGGGGGACAAGTCCCCCCCGTGTGGAGGGGTGTACAAAACTTCCTGGGGTATACATCCGGCTGAAACAAAGACCTCTGAACAATCATGCTCCACACACAACAAACTGATGTATCTCTGTAATTTCAGATCATCTAGTTCTGAAATTGAGATCTATAGTAGCCCTCTACGTCCTCTTTCCAATGTCACTAGTCTGATCCAAATTGGATTCTCCAAGAAAGAGTTATACACAATCTCCCACAGTGACCTGATTATATACTAGTTCAATAGAGCGAACTTGTACGATGTGCCACGAGTCACTGTTTCAACTTTTGGCTCTAAAAAATATATACGAGAAACTACAATCTGTCCTCTTTTTGTACCTCCTTATGAAATTTCAATCCAATGCCCAAAAAGAAAGTTATGACGATTTTCACCAGGTCACCTGTTTGGAATGTAATTCAGGGGTTTGCAGAAAGACCAATTTCCTCAGATCATATCTCTACAAATATAGTGTGAAAATCTCTGAAATTTGGACCTGAGATTCAGCGCAAATTCTTCTCAAAAGGGCTTTTTCTTAGCTTCTGAAACATCACAGAAAAAATTTATAGCGAAAATGCCACGATGACCTGTTTGTAGCAGCAAAACCCTAGAATCCAAAGCTTTGATACCAAATGTTATGAAACCAGCTCAAGAAAAAGATAGAAAAGATGGATCAACGCCTTATAATTCAGCCTCTTTGAGGGGGCAACCTCCTTTACATTACATTAATGAGCAATTCTTTGATGATTCAAATTACAAAAACTTCTTTCTATATATAGGAGTCTAAGTCACAATATAACCTAGCCGACCTAACAATAATAATATAAAGCCACAAAAATAACAATAGAGGGATTCTATGGGGCACAATAATAAAAATATGGGGACAATAGGGGCACAACAATATTAATAAGGGATACAACTACAATAGTAATGGGGTAATCACTAGTATTATAGGGACCTATCACTACCACTTTTGTCAAGCTATCAAATTTCTTTCTTATTCCACAGAGTCTAACTTCGAGATATAAAAAAATAAAAAATAAAAAATAAAAAAATAAAAAGGATTTTGTGTCCCTTTTGTCAAGCTATCAAATTTCTTTCTTATTCCATAGACTCCAACTGCAAGATAAAAAAGCATTTTTTTTACCACAACACGCCAACAAGTAGCAAGCCTCAACTATATAATATAAGAAAGTAGTAGGTATCCCAAAGGCCTGAAGGGGATCTAATGGAAAGAAGTGACCGTTGTCAGAAGCCTTCCAATTAATATATTACTATATACATATAGATTTATTATTATTTTAATTCGAATCTTCAATTAAATAATAAAATTTAATTATGTCTCTCCCAATCTAAATTGCTTATTAGCATAATTCACTACCTTCATATGTCTTGCATTTTTAACAACATTGTAACATGTGGATTAATTTCCTTTTTGTTGCACATCTCTGTCTTTTAGGAAAATATGGTGCACTGGCCCAACCCCATATGGGGCATTGGCCCAATGGTGCACTAGCCCAACCCCTACAGATCATTACGACAAATTAAGAAAAACAGAGAAGATGAAAGGTTGTACAAACGAGCATATTTTTCAAGCACTGGCCCAACACCTATAGATCATTACGACAAATTAAGAATAACAAAGAAGATGAAAGGTTGTACAAACCAGCATATTTTTCAAACAACTAATCCAACATTAGTACCTAAACTTTTTTCATGAAGATATCATATTGAGAACGTTTGAAAAATGGTGGGAAATTTGGGCACTGACTATCTCTCTTCTAGGAGGGTGATGTCGAAAGAGTGATAAGATTTCATTGCTTTGAATTTTTTTTGTTAAATCAGAAAAATCAATATTAATGGAGATATTGGTATTTTTTACTAAATTTTGTGAAATGACTAAATGTAGCTTTAACCATTCACCTTAAGATGTTTTTTATAATATAATTCCTAAGTCTATTTAATATGTTCATTATCATAAAAACCAACCTATATCCATCTTAAGTAGACTTCTACCACTCTTGGAGGGATGAAATCTATTTGTCCCTCTAAACACTTGGTAGACCCAGAATTAAGATGGATCTAAGCTGATAGAATTTCCCCTTTAAATAGTCTATGCTCACATGAATACAATGATATTACCATGGGTCAATACCATGGGTTATCATAAACCTAGAGCTTAAAAAGTACTATTAGTAATTTATAAAAATTAATAAAATTAATAATTGATTTTTTATTTCTTTTTAACCAGATTAAAATGTTTAAGTGACATTAAATTACAAGATCCATTTTTACCCTTGATCTACCGAGGATCAAATATTTTTTCACTCTATGCTAGTTTGCATGTCACCATATTTGATCCCTCTGGAGCTTAGTAGATCCAGAGTAAAGATGGATCTATGCTGGTTTAATTCCCCCCTTTAAATAGCCTACATTCCACATGAATACCATGGGTCAATACCATGTGCCATTTTTTTTTATTAATACTAACATTAGGGTTAATAATGGGTTAATAATGTTTTCCTGCATGGTATTAATAATAATTTGGCCCATGGTATTTGACCCATAGTATTTGGCCTATAGGCTTCACCTAAATATAACACACTCTTTTAGTGTTCTTAAATATAATGTGACTTCTAGAGTAAATATAAAAACATGTTTTATTTATTTACCATACCTCTTGTTTATTTATATTTTTATTAATTTACCATACCTCTTTTATAAATATGGTATTTGGCCCATAGGATTCACTTAAATAAAACCTCTTTTTTGAGCCTTCTTAAATAGAAAGAGGGTTATGGACTAAATATATAAAAAAGAGGTTTTATTTATTTACCATAACTTCTAGTTTATTTATATTTATATTTATTTATATTTATATTTATTTATATTTATATTTATTTACCATACCTTTGGAGTAAGTATAAATAGAGGTTTTATTTATTTATCATACTCCACTCTATTTATATTTTTATTTATTTACATGTAAATATAAGGTGACTTATGGAGTAAATATAAAAAAATGTTTTTCATTATTCTTTATAGGATTATGACTAAACAGATGCAAACTTGGAATATGGAAAGAACATTATTCAATCTTTAAATAAACATGAAAATAAGAGACTTGAATTTTTGAATAAAATGAATTATTCTTTTGTGACCATTTGTTCCAAAAAATAAGGTCATTTTCTCAAAATTAACCCCAATACCATGAAATGTGAGAAAATGAAAGAAAAAACCTTTTTTACACCGAATGTGGAGGGTGAAATAACTACCATAAATACCTATTCTTGAAAATTAGGGAAAATGGAAGGTTGTAACTCCTAATTTCAAGGGCTAAATTTACTTTTATTACTCTCTCCCTTAAAATAAAGTGGGCTAACCTCCAAACCTAGTTTTTTTATAAAATAAATTTGAGGTGATTTGTAACAATGTATTGTGATACAAAATATTCGCGCAATAAATATATAAAACCCGTTAATTTTGCCCAAGGGCAAAAATTCGCCCCTGAAATTTTCCATGGTTCCTTGAGGATTGCGCAGTTTCACAATGTGTAAGACCAGTGTTCCACTTAGTGAGGTGAGAATCATCCACTAGGAACAATGCAAAGGAAATAGGAGCTTGGAGGGCAGAGAGGAAGGCTTGTGAGAAGCCAGGATTGCCTATGAGCATCTGTGAGGATTGTACTGAGAGCTGGATAGTTGTGAGAGCTAAGTCTTTGTATAATCTCTATGTATTTCCACCTTTTATGATAATACAGATAGTGGGGTTTTTAGCTGAGGCTTTCCCCAAAGTATTTTCATGTGTATTGTGCTTTGATTCTTCTTCTTCTGGTTATATGTGTTCAGCTTTGATTTAGCTCATTCTTTAAGCTTCCACAAATTGATAGTAGAAGTAGATTATAGTATTTTGATTTAGTTATATTGCATTCTTGGGTTAATCTACAGGCTGATTTTCTACATAGGTCTTTGAGCAATATTTGTCGAGAATTTGAAGAATTTCTACATGGTATCGGAGCCTAGTTTATCGGAGCTATGAATAGTATACTGATAAGACAATTTGAAGTTTTAAGTTTGGGATTGCAGGTGCAAATCGAATTCATATCATACTTCAATTGAGATGGGACATTATGTGACTAATTTCCCATCTAAGAAGTCCAAGAAGGGATCCTCGGAAGGATCGGAAGGTGAGGCATTAGCCTCTCAATTCGAAATGGACTTTACCCTCATCACATGCATGGTGTCATTGATGATGGGTTGTGTCTATTATATTGATAGTGGAGCCTCATTCCACATGACCGGTGATAAAAGTTTATTCAGTACCTTAGAGGAGAAAGACCTCAAGATGCGCATAGAGATGGGTGACGATGGAAATTATAGTGTTTTAAGAGTGGGCACCGTTGCTTTTCAGAGGGAGCATGGAGCTCCTATCACCTTGATAGATGTGAATTCTGTGCCTGGACTGAAAAAGAACTTGGTATCGGTCGCGATGTTGGAGGACAAAGCCTACGATGTTGTCTTCAGTAAAGGAAAGGCATCCCTTAGACACATCACCACGAGATAGGTGAAACTGATTAGTTCATGAGTTAATAACCTGTATGCTCTTGAGGTTCAAGATGCATGAAAAGCCTTGAGGAGCAAGGAAAATGTTAGAGGCTTGGTGGTTGAGAGGGAGAGTAAATTACCTCTCAACATGCAGTCCCATAAGAAGTCTGAGACAATTGTGGAGAAGCCACAATTGGAGAAGGAGAGAGGAGACTGAGTGAAGAGATCCACTCATGCAAATATCTCCATTAGGGGGGAATTTCATTCCAAGTGGGTAGAGGGATCACATCCAGCCATACCTCCAAGTATGAGGTGGGGCGATGTGAAGTGATAGTCCCAAGAAGGCTGAAATTGGGCATGATCCATTGAGAGGTTTTATCTCATGGATCGTACCTTACTACGGGAGCCCAAAGTACATAGTAGCAGGAGGAATCAATGGGATTGATGCAGTTAGAGATCAAAGTGATAAAGGCTAGAGTAGTCAAATACTGAAGAGCACAGAGAAGGATTAACAACAGTGCAGAAAGGCAAAGTCAGCCGAAGCGCAAAGTTTTCAGCTGTCAGACACAATAGCAATCAGAGACTTAGATGACAGATGCATCATACTAAATCAGGTTGGATCTTTTTTGTTTCTGGAGTTGCTAGAGCGAAAACACTATAGAGAAGTGTTGCATGCATAACATTCCAAAGGTTCACAATTGGGATCAAGTTGAATTCCTTTCTTGTTGAGAGGGAGTGTTGAAAATAGCAACAAGAAATGATAAAAATAGAATCCAGAATATTCCAATTTTAACTTTTCCTTGAATTAAAATCAAATTTAGTCTCACTAGATGCTTGGAAATAATTAATTAATTCATTATGGATTAATTAGTTGGAGTAATTCAAGTTAGAAGTTTTTCTGCAGTCATGCGAGAGTTATCCCTTAAATTAAGGAGATAAACCTTAAATTAAGGAGATAAGATTGAGTTATATTTGAGTTGTAATTGGTTAACCCATTTTACTGACTTAAGTCTAGTTAAATTAGTTCCAAACTGTTTGAGGAACTAATTGTGAGTTATCAGTTAGTTGATGCATGCATGCACTCGACAAGTGTACTTGAGATAACTGAATATTCCCTCATCAGAAACTCATGCATGTCTATTCTAAGAAATACCTAGTTGAGCTAAATGTCAAGGATAGTGTACTATCAGTTGAATGTGTTTTCCTATAAAGGAAACTCATGCATGCAATCAAGGCAAGGTTCCTAGAGGATTGCGTAGTTTTACAGTGTGTAAGAGCAGTGTTCCACTTGGTGAGGTGAGAATCATCCACTAGGAACAACGCAAGGAAATAGGAGCTTAGAGAGCATAGAGGAAGGCTTGTGAGAAGCCAAGATTGGCTATGAGCATCTGTGAGGATTGTACTAAGAACTGGCTAGCTGTGAGATCTAAGGCTTTGTATAATCTCTACGTATTTCCACCTTGTATGATACAAATAGTGGGGCTTTTAGCTGAGGCTTTCCCCAAAGTATTTTCATGTGTATTGTGCTTTGATTCTTCTTCTTCTAGTTATATGTGTTCAGCTATGATTCAGCTCGATCTTTAAGTGTCCACAAATTGGTAGTAGAAGTAGGTTATAGTATTTTGCTTTATTTATATTGCATTATCGAGTTAATCTACAGGTTGATTTTCTACATAGGTCTCTGAGAGAGATTTGTAGAGAATTTGCAGAATTTCTACATAGTGATACAACATCATACTTCTCTATGCAGATCCTGGTCCCAGAAACAGAACCATTTGTTGGCTTGTTGGGGCCTGACACAGGTTCTGAGTTGATTAGCCAAGAAAATCCCTATAGTACTGGCCCTTTCAGCAACAGTCCATGGAGTGCGGACTAAGGTCTCACCAAAGTATTATGGGGGGGTGTTGGAACCAGGTTTCTTCACCCTTGAGGTGTCTGAGGGGTTGAATTGGTCCAACTGTTAGTCCCTTCGCGTAGGTTACTTGGCGTCCTTCCCTGCCTTGATAGACTTTCCTTCGCGCAGCCCTGCCCAGGGGCTGTGGCGCTTCCATGCTGTTGGAGTAGTGCTCTGTGCTATTCCGCTAAGTTTTGTCTGAGATATTACATATCTTCCTACACCAGTTAGTTATCTTTGCGTAATTGGATGCCTTACATTATAGTTATTTATATAGCACATTCATATCAATTCGTGTAGCAAATAACCAGTACACTTGTAATTTATACCCAATAATACATTAAACAGGAAATGATACACAAAAATATTATCAAACTTCTATTTATTGATGCTTGCAATGTTTACAGACTCGACCTGCCCTACACACTTAGCTGCAGGGGTCCGCGCACTCAGCTACAGACGACTAGGCCTCTGCACACTCAGCTATAGAGCGTTCTCCCACTCTACGACCCAAAGACACACTTTACACTTTGACTCAAGATCTTAAATTCATCATGCCTATATTCTTAACTTCGCTATTTGTTATCTTATACACTTAGACCCTCGCTTTATTTATACAATCCCATGGTCTGCAGACCATGGGTAGGTATATCAAGCCGACATTACATTACAAAAACAAGGGCGGACAACCTTGTGACTCTATTATGACTTTGGACTCCGCACCCACAAATCATGGAATCTTTACAATGGAGTTGGTCAAAACCTAGGCTTTAAGCACCAAAACATGCCTCGGGGGGGATTCCATGCCCAACACATATAATCCATCAAAATTCTCATAGAAATACAAGGATAAATAACCCTTCATTAATGATGCAAAATCCAAACCCGGGATGGGACTTCCATGTTCCACCCGACCATAGAATGGCTGAGCCAAATCTCTCTTTAGTTATTCACCCCCGTGCCATATTCCAAGCATGAATATGGGATCTCATAGAAAACATCAATAAAAACTCATCTAGGGATTCCAAAGGCCATCTACCTCAACCCATCAAACAGTGATTCCACCTCATGGTTAGAGATCACAAAACCCTCATCAAAATGGTCTCCATCCAATCCTTCCAAGGCTTCCAAAACATTTTTCTAACCAAGGCTTCTAGGATTAGTAACTCAACATACAACTTATACATAGCTTCAAAATCGTTTGTCCAACTAGGCCTTCCAAGAATAGTAACTCAACCCACCAAGGGCTCCCAGAGTGTTTGTCCAACCAAGGCTTCTAGGACTAGTAACTCAACCCAAGTTGTTACAGGGCTTCTAGAGTGTTTATCCAACCAGGGCTTCCAAGACTAGTAACTCAACCCAAGCTAAGAAAACATCAAAACCAACCAAAAACAAACAATGAAAGTAAACCCACAATCACCATGGCTATCTAGGAAATGGCAAGGCTAGGCAATCCACTGTCAATCCTAACCATCCTCCATGCAAATGACAAATAAAAACCAAAAATCCACATCTATATTCCATTCATGCCAAAACTAGTGAACGAAACATAGATGCAACTCGGTACTTACAAGAAAATATGATGTATATGTTGATCTTGATCTTGATGCCTTCTTGTGCTTTCCTGCTCTTCCTTTGTCTTCTTGGTCCAAGAGTCCAAGTATGCCACACTCTCCAAGAGTTATCCAAGAAAAATATAAGTGTCCAATAGTATGAGAGAGAGAGAGAATAGTGAGAGAGCTCCAAAACTTAACTAACAAAAGGTTACCAACTAGTCCTCAGAAGCCCTTTTATGAATGAGGCCTTTATTTTCTTCATTTTGCATTATTTTCATTTATTTTACTACTCACATGCAACCTATGACCTTTCACCTCCTTTTTCTCCTAGTTTCCATTATTTCATAAATAAATGTGCCAAAAATTCCATTTTTCCTTTCCAAATCCTTAGCCATTGCCTTTGCCAATTTATTTAGCCATAAACAGTCACAAGTGATCCCCATCACTAGGATTTTACCAACATTCAGCTTGGAATAAGTGTCCCATCATCTGTGGTTATTATTTTTCCTTTATTTATTTTTATTACATGTAATATTCACTAGGGTTGTTACACAACCCTCCCCCTTGGGGGAACACTGTCCTTAGTGTTCAACAACACCTATATCCACAAAATGTTGTAAGAAAAATATACTGCCAATGGAGCTTTATAACTTAGCTCAATGCAATATTTACAATGATCAACCTGTTGATAAGAAAACCAACATGAAAACATAACAAACATAACATCATAATGACATGACACCCATACCTCTTATTGGAGCTTTATAACATAGCTCATGGTGGTATTTACATCTATATACATACGTACATAAACCAACATCATCAAAACATATATCAAAACATATACCAAAGCATATACCAAAGCATATACCAAAATCACACCAAAACATCAAGCCAAAATTGCTTTTCCTCAACTAACAAACAAGGAAGGATACATAGCCCAACTCTGATCCACCATCTCCCATGTAGCTTCATCGGGCCCATAGTGCTTCCATTACACTTTAACTTGCTTTATTTCTCAGTTCTGGAGCATGAGCACTTTTTTCTGCAATATACACTAAGGCTCCAGTTGGAATTCTCCATCTAGTTCCACCTGCAATATAGACCATTCAATCAAATGATCAACATCTTTAACATACTTCTTAAGCAATGACACATGGAAAACATCATGGACTTCCACTATCGTAGGTAATGCAAGTCGATAGGCTACTAACCCAATCCTCTCAATGATACTTAAGAGTCCACGAAAACATGGTGTCATCTTGGCATATGATCCAATCCGCAAGGAGCTCTTCTTTGTCTTGATGCGCAAGTACACCTTTTCCCCAACCTAGAACTCATTGATCAACATGTTCCTATATGCATAACTCTTTTGCCTATCTTGTGTTTCCTTTAGATTTTTCTTGATCACTCGCATTTCCTATTCCATGTCTGCCAACATGTCTGGTCCTATCAATACCCTGCTAACCAAGTCACTCCAACTGATAAGAGTATTGCAACTCTTCCCATACAATGCCTCAAAAGGGCTCATCCTCAATGATTCATGATGCCCATTGTTGTATACAAACTCTACCAGTGGGAGATACCCTTCCCACTTTTACTTCTGATGCATCACATACATCCTCAACATGTCCTCCAATATCTTGTTGGCCCTCTCTATCTGCCCATACCTCTGTGGATGATAAGTTGTACTGAGAGCCAACTATGTGCCCAAACCTGCAAACAACTCATTCCAAAACTTGGAAGTGAGCTTTTCACCCCCGTTTGACACAATCTTCTTCAGAACACCATGCCATCTAACCACATCTTTTATGAATACCTGTCCTACATCGCTAGCTTAGAATGTAGACTTAACTGGAATGAAGAGTGCAACCTTTTTCAACCTGTCCACGATAAACATGATGGAATCATGTTGTCTCACCGTCCTCCACAACCCAGTGATGAATTCCATGGAATTGACCTCCCATTTCCACTCTAGAATCACAATCAGTTTTAGCATTCCAACTGGATGTTTACACTTTTCCCTCACTCACTGAAAATGAAAACACCTAGCCACAAACTTTGCTACATCCCTCTTCAGATTCGACCAATAGTAAAATATCTTCATGATTGTCAGCTTCTTCTGACAACTTGGGTGACCCAAATAAGGTTTTTCATGAAACTCTCTGGGGATTACCTTCTTGAGCTCATTGTTATCCAGCACATATATCCTATTTCTAATTCTAACCAATCCATCTATTGTAAGACAATAATCCATATCTTGTGCACCTATACTTGTACCATTACTTGTACATGTACATGTACCTATACCATCACCTATACCTATACATGTACTATCACTTGTACCTGTACCATCACCTATACCTATACATATGCTCTTCTACAACCTGATCACAATATCCATATATCTGACTTCCTATTGACCTCCCCACAAGATCATGTCCTATAGATCTATCCCATAGGAGCTCATAGTTGCTAAGTGATTTATTTGTACCCACATGCTAAGAGCATCTACCACTTTGTTCTCTTTACCTTTGATATATCAAATCTCAAAATCAAACTCATTGATCGTAGCCAACCACTAAGCCTACCTACCATTCAAATTTGGTTGATCAAATAGATATCACAAACCATTGTGATCACTCATCAATGTAAATATCCTTCTAGGAAGATAGTGTCTCAACATCTCCAACGCATGTATAATCGTTGCTAACTCAAGATCATGCATGCGATAGTTATGCTCGTGCTTATTCAGTTTCCATGACTCATAGCATACCACCTGTCCATCCTGAATAAGGACTCCACCAAGTTCTTTCTTGCAAGAATTTGTGCATACAACAAACTCTTTGTTTGGATCGGCAAACTTTAACATTGGTGCATGTGTCAACAAGTGCTTGAGCTCCTCAAAATTAGACTCACACTCCTTTGTCCATTCGAACTTCTTACCTTTCCTCTGCAATGATGTGATAGGATAAGCAATCTATCAAAAGTTATTGATGAACCTCCTGTAGTAGCCTGCCAAACCCATGAAGGATCTCACCTCATCCACATTAGAGGAGCTACCCACTCCATGATGATTCTTATATTTTTTGGATCTACTACATTGCCTTCCTTGAAGACAACATGCCCCAAGTAGTGTACCTCAATCTGAAAGAAACTACACTTTCTGAGCTTAGCATACAATTGAAGCTCTCTCTGATGCTCTCTCAACAACCTCAACACTGATGATAAATTCTCATCATGTTCTTCCTCATTTTTAGAATATACCAATTTATCATCAATGAACAAAATAACAAAATTATCCAAGTATGGATGCAACACACTATTCATCAAACACATAAATATAGCTAGAGCATTAGTTAAGCCAAATGGAACTACAACCAAGTCATAATGCACATACCTGGTCCAGAAAGTGGTCTTGTAAATGTCTTCCTCTTTGATGTGTACCTGATGATATCCAAATCTCAAAGGAATCTTAGAGAACGCTGCTTCTCCCTTCAGCTGATCGAACAAGTCATCAATTCTCGACAACAGATACTTGTTCTTGATGATCACTTTGTTAAATTGTCTGTAGTCAATGCATAATCTGAGAGTACCATATTTGTTCTTCACAAACAATACTAGTGCACCCCATGGTGATACACTTGGCCTAATCTTTCCCTTATCCAACATTTCCTTCAGCTTCACTTTAATTCAACCAACTCAGATGTTCTCATCCTATAAGGTGCTTTTGATGTTGGAGCTACTCCTGACACTAATTAAATAGAAAATGCTACCTCCTGTGAGGTGGAAACTCTGAAATTTCCTCAAGAAATTCATCCTTGAACTGTTGTAGAACTGGGTACTTGCTCAAAAAATCTATATCCTCAACTTCCTTACCCTTGTCTAATCTAGAAATGGAATGTACTTGAAAAATGGTGCAAGGTATCCATTTTCATTTATGTGAATGAGTGCAAAAATACTCCAAGTTTAAATCTGCAAATATGTGAACTTCTTATTTCTAATACAAAGATAGATTGTAGGGGAATTTACTAGATATGTCACCTCTAAATAGAGGATGATATCCAGAAGCTACCTAGCCCTCTACAGACTCTGCTTAAAGAAATAAGAGAAGTAAACACTGAGATTCAATTAAAAAAGGACCTTGCTTGAACTTGACATTATGCGGAATTTTAGCTTGAAAGAGGTGTATGTATTTTCTTCTATTTATGTGTTTTAACTTGATTTGTTTCAGCTGATATTAAACATATATATTAGGCATATAAGGCAGAAAATAAACTTCACACATAACAGCAAATTTAATAAGGATTTCACCCCAATCTCGTGGGCTACGTCTCTTGCGAACTCTAGTCAACTAGACTTGGCTCTTTGGGATTATGGTTTGAATTCTTTTACAATTTCCACACTCAACTCCAAAATGTTACTAACTAAACCTATGGGTATAGAAAAACCATATACATCCCTGTCATGGTTGTCCTCTTTGTGTAGGCAAATCTAGGCTCCCTTGGACTTGATTCCTTCAGCAGGTGCACTAAGCTACCCTGAGCTTCTTAATGGCACAAACTCCTTCAGAATGCTTCAAATGTCTCTGAAACCTCTGCTAATGTCTCCAACGCATATTTGAAATAAACAAATGACTTTTCATTTCCTCAAAATGAACACCGCATCCCTGATCTAAGCCTTCTCCCATGGTTGGCTCTAAGTTGCCTGAAACTTCTCTTCAGCATCTCGGCCTTTATCAGTCTCCAAATGCTTCTGAAAACACCTTCATTGGATTCATAAGGTAGTAGAAATAGGCTTTTGTTTCACCTCAAACAGATGAACCTAGCCCAACACAGCTCAATCATTGAAATGGCCCTCGTGGTTCCTGGAACTTCCATGAAGCAAAATCACCTGCAAATGACCTCTGTTGGCTGTGAAAGTTGTGCCAATGGCTTCAAAAGGTCGACGAGACCCAAAATAAAAAAACAATTCTTCCAAAAAGGACTTTCCTAGCCAAAGTTTTGGCTCATTCATTGAACTTCCTATTTGCCCTTGAAAAAACTCCAGTTAACTAAAGTTGGAGGGCTAGATAAACTCTCCAAATATGGTGGGACCGCCAAAAATGGCACCTCCGCCAAAATAAACCTTAACTATTAGGTGACTAACAATTCAATTTAAGGCGCATGTGACCGGTTCGGTGAAACTAGTGGTTAGCCTTGGTTTTAGCGTTGAACCATTAGTTGAATTGTTGGTTTAACTGTGGTTTCCGCCTTAACATATGACCACGCACTGTTGTTATGTTAACCATTAAGTTTGTTGACCGTCAGTTATGGATGGCCATGGTTCTAGGCGTGAAGACCTGTGGTAAGGGGGCTGGCCTTAGGGGTTGGCTCCCTGCGGACCCCGCCCAAGAAGTTTCCAACTTTAACCATAGTTTTTCTGCCACTTTAAACAAGACTTGGAGCTATGATGCAACGATAGCGTTGTGCATTAATATAAAGGAGGTCACGGGTTCAATCCACAGGTTCTCCATAAATTTTTAACATATGCCAATTCATTCAACCTTGGGGCCATGTGGCACCCCTCCATTGGATGTCCAAAAGGAATATTCCCTAGAATATTCTAAGAATATTTCTAGAATATTCTATGTTAATTTACTTTTTTTAAATTCAAAAATTAAGGGTTATTGGGGAATTTCCTTTTTGGCATAACTTCTGCATACGAAGTCCGTTTTTCAAATGGTTCATGGCACCAGAATCAGGAGGAAGAGCTCTATCTAGCTATTCAAGTTCAAACCAGTTCTGAGCACTTTCATTTTTGAGTATTTTTCGACACTTGGTCTTGAGCTCCTGATCATTGTCACTATAAATGTGTATTGCAAATAGCTTACAGCCTCTTCTACGGTTGTGCTTTGCTTGCATAGTTTTCACCATCCTAATTGATGTAGCTTTCTTCTTCTCATGTAAGACTCTTAGTTCCCCATTGTCATCAGCACACTCAATATATTTGTCATAAAAGTCTACCTTGGTTCTATGAATATACAACCAATCCATGCCCAACAACATATTGTATGATCCCAATGGTAATACATTCAAATGTGTTCCAGTAGGCATAACATTCAAATCAAATGCACAAGCTCTTACCCAATGATGAACTCACGTCTTCTTACCTGTAGCCAACTATACTAACCAAGACTTTGCATGAAATTCCTTACTCAAACCACACTTATCCACCATGTTAGGACTAACACAGCTATAATTAGATCCAGGGTCAATCAAAATAGAAATAACTTTATCGCAAATCTTACCATCCATCTCAATGATAGATGCCTGATGATCTACCTATTTGTTATCCAATGCTGCATAGATGCAATCCTCTGACCAACATCACTAATAATCGGTGCCTCCTGTGCACTTTACATATGTGATCTACCACCCTGATTTTGCAGACAATATCTCCTGTAATAGTCCTTGCCACAAATACAACACTTTATGGGCTTCCAACCTGTCTCCTTGTTATGTTCCCTTAATCAAAATCCCTATCCTCTATTTCATGCATTGAACTTGTTAAGTGGTGCAACATTCTCCTTGTTGTCTGTATCATGTGGTCTTACTCACTTCTTGTCCTATTTTCCTTTGTTCTTTTCATTGCCTCTCCAGTCTGGCTTAATCTTAGTTTTTCACTTCGATTGTTCATAGAAATGCTTCAGATTCCGTATTGCCTCCTCCAATGATCTAGGCTCATCAAACTCAACCTTATATTTGAATGTAACCAATAATCCACTAATGAATCACTAAATATTATCCTTCTCCTCCTTGAGTTAAGGCACATACCTCATCAACTCCAACAATCTTCTAGTGAACTCATCATCTATCATGGATCCCATCTTTAGCTCATAAAATTATTTTTCTTTGTTATCAAAGTATCTCTTTGATAGGTACTTCTTCTTGAATAGATGTTCAAAGTCACTTCAAGTCAAGTCTTCCTCAATTATACCTTTGACATTTTTTACGTATTCCCACCAAATGTCTGATTTTCCTTTGAGATTGAATATAGCTAGTTTATCTTTCGTGTTCTCTGAATAGTCATGCAATCTGAAGAACTTCTTCATGCCGAGAAACCATGCCTCTACATCTTGTGAATTCTTTACCTCTCCATCAAAAGTAGGTGACTTTTCTTTCTTAAACTCATCTGGAAAATATCCCTTATCACTCCTCCTATAAGGATGATATTAATCATGATCATAGTACTTATCTGAATCAGAACTAGAATCATATATGCATCTATCCCCTCTCCTATCTGAAGTGTCCAATAATCTGCCATCTTCGATTGTGTCATCTCTATATAATATGTGACCACTATGTGATATACTACCATATGCCCCATTAGTTATGTCCTCCTACTCATGGTTGATCTGAAGCGATCCCTATCGCTACAAATCTAACAAGATCTGAAGTATGATTACATTTACCTCTTCTAACTTTTCCTCTGCCTGTATGATTCTATCATTATCTACCTTAAAATTCCTTATTTCTTCCTTTAAAATTCTCAGTGTCACTACAAAGTCGAAAGAGTTCCCAACACCATACTTCTCCTCTGATTCATAGGGAGAGTCTTTCTAGTCAACCATCTTGCTAGCCATTTGATATTTCTTCCTGTAAGGTATATCATGGCAGCTAAACCAAATCACAATAAACCAACGTACCTTATTATAGCTTCGGGAGGATACCTTGTCTACAACATCAACAAATCAGCATGATATATGTATAACATAATCATGACATCATATAGAAACATAAAACATAAGCATATGACCATGCAACCGTCATTCTAGCTAGGTCGATGCATGAGCTAACAACAACACACCATGACCTCATGCATGAAAACCACCATCATTACATCACTATACAATTGACAGCATGTAAACATGAACATGCATAAGTGATGCATAACCATCCACACATATGCATAAACACATATGACTAATAATGAATGAACAATACTTCAAATCAAACATGCAATAATGATACATGCAACCAAGCATACAAGAATGTAACCAAGCACACTATAACGATACATGTAAGTGACATAAGTCAATATGTAACCAGTCATACACTCACTACACTGCATCCCACATGCAATAATGATACATGCAACCAAGCATACAAGAATGTAACCAAGCACACTATAACGATACATGTAAGTGACATAAGTCAATATGTAACCAGTCATACACTCACTACACTGCATCCCACAACAACAACTTCAAGTTTCACATGATGATATCACTCCAATGATGATCAACATCATGCAAATGTAACAAACACATGGAATTCAAGTGTGAGAGACACGCATGCAACTACCATGCATGCATGACCAAAACATAGCCCATCTAGTCCGAGGGGTGAACCATGCTCTAATACCACTCTATAAAACAAACATCCCACATCTACCCAAGCAATCGGCCAACCACAGTAAATATGCGATGAGAGGCCACTATGATATGATTCGACCTCCTATGTCAAGTTAAAGAAGTGAAACTGATGGAAACACACCATACATACATTCAACATCATCTTTGGGACCCTCACAAACCAATCCAATAATTTAGACAACTTCCCCTTGGGTCCCACTAAACTTTTGGACAACTTAAGCCTTGGGCACTCTCATGCTATAGGCATGACAAAGTCCAAAGACTAAATTTTTCAATGCTATGCCAGCATCCCTAAGATTTGAGACACTTTTTCAAGCCCAGAGCCCATGTCACTGCCCAAGATTTCATGAAACCTTTAGAACAGTACAATAACATGGAAATGACAATACTAAAGCAAGTACTTGTTTAATACCATGACTCGACCCCTAGTAGCCATGATAGGAATTTCGTCAAACATATCACGAATATGTAATTTACAAATGTAAATAATAGTTCTGAGCATAGGGGTCCCATACTTAGCTGAGAATCGCTAAGAACCATTGATGTCTCAACACACCAATTGTCATTCATCCATTAGGTCATAGATACATTGATCATTAAATTACAAGTAAAAACATGATGAATTCCATACATGCCTATTGTCATAAAACACATACATAACTAGCATAATAGCAATAGAAATACTCATGAAAGTATAGCCATATAGACCACATATAATCAATAAAAATTATCATAGAAATAGAAGGAGAAATAACCTTTCATTAATGATGCAAAATCCAAACTTGGGATGGGACTTCCATGTTCCACCTGACATCCAAAAAATCTCATTAGATTGGTCTCCATCCAAGCCTTCCAAGGCTTCCAAAGCAATTGTCCAACCAAGGCTTCTAGGACTAGTAACTCAACGCACAGCTTATACAGGGATTCCAAAGTGTTTTTCCAACCAGAACTTCCAGGACTAGTAACTCAACCCACCAAGGGCTTCCAAAGCATTTGTCTAACCAAGGCTTCTAGGACTAGTAACCAAACCCAAGATGTTACAGGGCTTCCAGTGCGTTTTTCCAACCAGGGCTTCCAGGACTAGTAACTCAACCCAAGCTAAGGAAAAATGAGAACCAACCAAAAAAAGCAATGAAAGTAAACCCACAATCACCATGTCTATCCAGGAAATGGAAAGGTTAGGAAATCCATTGACAATCCTAGCCATCCTCCATGCCAATGATAGATCACAACCAAAAATCCACATGAATATGGTATGCATGCTAAAACTAGTGAAGGAAGCATACATGCAATAAATATGATGTAGTGGTTGATCCCGATGCCTTATTGCACTTTCCTGCTCTTCCTTTGCCTTCTTGCTCCAAGAATCCAAGTATGCCACACCCTCCAAGAGTGATCCAAGAAAACTCTAAGTCTCCGAGAGTATCGGAGAGAGAGAGAGATAATAGTGAGAGAGCTACAAAATTGAACCGGCAAAAGGTTATGAACCGATCCTCATAAGCCTTTTTATGAATGAGGCCTCTATTTTCTTCATTTTCCATTATTTTCCTTCAATTTCCTCCTCACATGCAACTCGTGGCCTTTCACCTCCATTTTCTCCTAATTTCCATTATTTTCATAAATAAATGTTCCAAAAATGCCATTTTGCCTTTCCAAAGCCTTAGTCATTGCCTTTGCCAATTTCCGTAGACATAAACAATCACAAATGATCCCCATCACTAGTATTTTGCCCAACACTCAACTTGGAATAAGTTTCCTATCATTCATGGTTATTATTTTTCCTTTATTTATTTTTATTACATGGAATATTCACCAGGGTTGTTACACCAAGGTCGAAGCACATCATATTCATATCCCCATTTGCATCATTCAATGACAGGGCCATTTTTCACTTCACCTGGTTATCCCTATATTTCCACAACTTCTTTCTACCCATATGAATCGCCTAATTCTTCATCCCCTTCGACATTAGTGCCCCAACCTCCCATGCCTCCTCCACCTCTGCCACAACAACAACCACCTCCTCAAGGTCAAGTGTATTCTCATCATAGTGCAACCAATCCCCCTAACCCCAAGTCAAAGAATAAGGGGAAGGGTAACTGGAACCATCCATCTCAAGGTAACCAAGGAAACCAGTGTCTACCACCTAATGCCCCTCAGGGAGACCAGCCTAATCCTCCAACCCAACAATAGGGCTGACAACCCAAGAAAATTAAGGTTCTTCATATGAATAAACCTTATGCTTGTTGCAGAATATATGGCCATTACACTCATGAATGTTCCCTATTACCTCATATGTGTCAATCCTGGAAAGCTCAAGCAACTAGTTCTAGAGGACCTCATCCCATTTCTACACCTCCTCCCCCTCCTCCTTCATAACAATCGGTTGTGCTTACTAATCCTTTTCCCCATCAAGGATATGTAGCTTCCTAACCCACATAAGGTAATGCATCTCCTCCACCTTCACAATCTAGTCAGAACAATTACTAGATCCTCATGATGAATTTCAATGAACTCAACACTGAACAAGTCAACCTTTAGACTCGGTCGCGCCAATATGACAAGTCCCCTGCCAAGTTAGCAACTGATCTCCAACCCAAAATTTCTAGTAAGCCTTTTTCCTCACCAAATGGCACCTTAGAGATCCCTATACCTAAATTTTAGGTTCCCCTTAAGATATCCAAAGGTCCAATACATCAAAATGTTGCTTCTTAAAAAGTTGCTCATACCTATAGCATAGTAGATGACTTGTCGTAGTCTCCTGTTGCCATGTCAGTGTTGGAAGTCCTTCAAATGTTCTCATCCCATTGGCAAGCTCTACTATTTTTTTTAGGTGTTATGGATCCTTCTAATGATCATCTCATTTCCATTGATGTAGACGAAGTGGAACATCCCCCCCTTCCTTCCTCAGTTTCCTTTCAAATACTAGTCTCCATAAAGAATGTCACAGTCCAGTGGTGTCTCATAGACGAAGGCACCTCCACCTATGTGATGGTGACTAGTATTTGGGAGAAACTTGGATCCCTTGACCTCTCCCCATCCACTATCACTCTTCGTGCCTGGGACAGTCATCCCTTGCATCCCCTCAATTTGTATCGCAATTTTAATATCACCGTTGTCGGCAAGACTACCTTAATTGATATTGAAGTCATCGATGCCCCATTAGATTATAACATATTGTTGGGTTGTAGTTACACTTATGCCATGTTTTATGTCGCAGCCATTCTCTTTTGCAAGATGTGCTTTCCCCACAATGGAAAGATCATTACTATCGATCAGTTCACTTACTATGGCCTTCAGTCTCAGATATCATCTCAGCCCACTATCTCGTCAATGACTAGAAATAAGACTATCTCTTCCCTTACCAATGTGTCTCCTCGAGTCTATAAATATTCCACGCTTCTTGGGTATTATTGTGGCCTGCCACTTATCCCTTTTGAGCCTTTCTCTTCCAGTATTTGCATGCTTCATGCTCATTTCCTTCTACTACTATCTCTCCTACCCCTTTTCAGCCTAGAACCATTCCCCTAGGTCTTAACCATCTGGGAGCAGTTCCCCCAAGTCATTACCCTTTTAATCACATACCTTTCTTATTTCCACCCCCTATAATTTATTCTACCTTGTTATTGCTATGTTGAATTTACCTAACATTACCTTGGGGATCCCGGTAATGTACATTGATCCTCCCACAAACACTCCTCCTAATCAACTCAAACTCTACACAACTTTGACCCTAGTTCAACCTGTTGTTCCTACCCCTTCCTTTGCTTCAATTCCACAACAACATCAACAAGAAACAAATCATGTTGCAAAATCATCTAGTGAAGGGGGAAAAGCCTAGAAAAAGGGAACCAAAGACAAGGCACCCCAACAACTCCAATTCCTCCTAAACTACAAAAATCCTACTCCACCATGCGCTTTTTTGATTTTGTTGGGCATGCCACCAATAATTGTCCTGAGATCCCTCATATCAAG
Source organism: Pinus taeda (assembly GCA_000404065.3). Lineage (NCBI taxonomy): Eukaryota > Viridiplantae > Streptophyta > Pinopsida > Pinales > Pinaceae > Pinus > Pinus taeda. The sequence goes on from APFE030290213.1 coordinate 368,277, forward strand.
AATGTGGTGTCTGATAGATTTCTTGCATCTAACATTCCTGAGTTCCATGTCACCTTACTCGAGTTAGCTAAGAAGAACATATCCTTGCACACAAACCACCCTTGTGCTTTCTGTGATAACTATGGCCATTATTCCCATCATTGTCCCCGTCTAAAAAATTTTTGCAATATACTTCAAGTACTTTGTGAGTAATATGTCACTCATAGCGATTCCTCTTCCCCTCTACCTACGGGTTCTAGTTCCATTGTTACACCAGAATAGGAGGTTTCCCAACCCACCATTGTGATTCCTCCTCCCAATGTCGAGATGAAAAATAGCTCTGCCCCCATTATCTACATGTCATCATTCATGGGATCGATCTATTGGGAATCTCTTGAATTTTCCTATTGTGATTATGTTGAACATTAAATTTGAATGAACAGTTAGGTCTCAACATTGGTAGATGTCATATCTACTATTCATCTATCTCCCCTTGTTGACGATGCGCATGTGAACCTTCGATCTTATGAAGATGCTTCGGGTAGTTCCTCTTCATCATGTGGTCTCTTTTCCTCCCATCCTGCCATATTTCATTCCGATGAATACATCATGGAATACATGACCACCCTTTATTATTCTCAAGATGATATGCACCATCGTGCTTACTTCCTTCCGCAACAAACTCATGATAAATATGTTGCAGAATCCAAAATCATCCTTACCTATTTGCGAACCCATAAATTCATCCCCCATCTCAATCATGATGATCGATGACGTAATGGACATCAGGCCCCTCACAATATCAACCATTCATTGTCTTCTTGCACCCTTCTGATGGATCCATCATCCAAACCACATATCGATTTCCAATGGTGCAAGTCTCTTCTCCAAGAATCTATTCTTAGCAACTTGGGCTATTTTCACCCCTTTGCATTCGTTAGTTCACTCCAACAAGGTAGGCATTGGACCTGCCACAAATAACAAGGTCGAATATGATGCAGTGGTAGGTTTGTTAGCCAATTCCCTTGATCATTGCATCCCTCGCCTTCATGTTTGGCTTGATTCCTTGCTACTTGTCATGAAATTGAATGGCGTTTATCATGTGCACAATCTTGTCTTATTTAGAAAATATCTACGAGTTAAGATTTTGGAGTGTGCATTTAAATCCATTACATTTAGTCATGTTCCTAGAGCACAAAATAACTATGTACATGCCATTGCAAATAAAATTCTAGATTGGAATTCATCATATGCATATAGAAGAAAACATCCATAACATTACAAATATCAAACCACAATCATCACAAAAGATGCATAAACATATTGTGTATCATAATATCCAACATATAGTGTTTGGATTCCACTATTATAAATACATCAAACATGCCCATAGCATGTTACATAAAAGAAATTAGGGGCCCACATGTCCCTATGCCTAATCATTATCCTCTGGAGGATCCTAGTCCAATGGATCCATTCCACCCGCTCATAAGTCCCGAACTGCTTGACCGACCATAGTTGTGCACATCGTGATACCTCACCATTCCAAGGGAAGCCCGAAGCACTCATCCATATAATGATCTTCTAGCTCATGTCATTTGTGCTCTGTCATCCAGGTCAATAGTATGTCGAACCTACGGTGGAGGTCCTCTAATCGTGCATCACTATCAACTCTCTATCATGTTGTTTACCCTCTCTGATCTACAGCTCCAGGTGTTGCACTCATCCTGCATATCCTGTTAGCCTCGCCGGTGTTATATCTACATACCACAGTTTTGGAAATCAGTACCACATACATTTATTTTCTAAACTTTACATGTAACCACAATATAACAAGTACTACTTACCATTTGGACCCCATGCTCATGTTACACAACATTTTGTCACTATCCTTGTACTCCTAGTCTACAATCCTGGAGGACCTATACAGTGTACCCGACATGCTTTCCCATCATGAAGAAACTCCTAGTATGTCCCTCTTCATGAGCAGAATAATTCCCCTTTTCATCATTTCTCAAGAATCTTCCTTCTATCCCATTTTACAAAACTAGCGCTACTGACTAGTTTTCTCCTCGCGCCAATTTAGAGAGGTTAAAACTAACCCTCACGTTGAACGGATCGACTAATCCCTTTTCAAGTTGTGTCGATCCTCTTTTGGAAGGTTTTTTAAATAAGGAGCGAAGCTTCCATGTCTAGAAGCTTCGCAATGGAAGTCTGGTAGATGGTTAGCCCGAATAGAGCTGAGGAAATCAGTTTGGGCTCCTTTCCCATATTAGGATGGAACAACCTCAAGAGATAAGACCTTCTCCCATGATGAGAGGAACCATCTCCCATCCATCCAAGCTATATAAGGCACTCTTTTTCACAATAAAAAGCTAGTTGGAGTTTTGGAGCAAGTGTGAATAACCAGCAAATCATTTATAGCTTATAGCTTTCTAGTGTGTGTTTGAGGGAGAATAGTGTGTTTTTGGTTTGGTTTGAGACTAGAGGGAAAGAGGCCTTGAACTTCCATTTGTTGGGGCTATCCGTGAAGTGCTAGCACAAGTGTGGGAACCCGAATATGTCGGACGAGAACAACAACATCAAGACATCAGTTGTAATATCTTCTTGAACTAATGTAGATGCAACTATAGATTGGTTTCCTACATGAAATGTCATCTCACATATTTATGGCTTAATGTTTCTTGACCTATTAAGTAGGCCGAATGCAATTTGTATATCATCATGTTTGTTGTTTGTTGTTGTTGACTTGTTTTAGGTGTTCGAAGGAAGGAAACGGAAGATAGTTGGATCAAGGAAGCAAGGTCATCACCAAGGGGAATATCAGGTAGGCCTCTTATTTGATTCTATCTTAAGGAGATCTTCCATAGATTGTTTGTTTGTGGCTAGACCCGCTTTCTTGGGCTAGAGGAATTGTTTGTGTCCACACTTAGAATTTACTTGCACCACAAATTGGCGAATCCATAGGGTAGCCAATCCTTCTATTTGATTGATCGGAATCTTATGGTTTTGTGTGAACTTTTCTAGTATCACCATTTCGCTTTAGTGTTTGTTGTTTTTCCTGGTTTACTGCTCTGAGCCTGAAATTTACATTGGCAAGTGTGGTCTTAGCCTTTGAAAAATTTTATCTCTTTCCTTGAATCCTCAGTCAACACATTTATTTTTCTAACATTCACGCCAATCAGCGCGATTTTCTCAAAAATAGTCACGTCAACCCCCTTTTGGCACATGTTAGTTAGGCAATCGCACTGATTCCTATAGGTGAAGATCAGGGTTTCCCCTAGATCATAGCTAGTGTGTATTACCCTCTTAATTGCTTCCTCTTAGCTTGTTTTGCATGTGTTCTCCCTGAATGGAAAGCTTCATTAGCTTGGTTTGTGTGCTTTTTTGGTTAAGCCCACCCTCTGATGTGTTATGTCTAGCCCTGTGTGAAGTTCTTTTTTATTTTTTCTTTGAATCCCTTGATAAGCACTACTTGTAGCCTGGCCAATCATGTCAATCAGCCCATCAACACTAGTTGTAGTCTAGCCAGTCATGTCGGTCATACAATCGGCACTAGTTATCAGTTAGGTAGTAGTGCCAGTCCCTCAGTTAAGAAAAACTCAGAATTTCTCCCATTCTAGTGCCAGTGTGTCTTGACCCTCAAACTCTCTTCCTCCACCTAGAAGTGACTAGAATGCCTTGTTTGCTGGTTTTTTATTAATTCATGGTTTGAAGTTTCATTGCTTAATTTTCTGAGTTTTTATGATGGTTTCTATGACCCTAGGGCATCTAGGTCAATTACTGCTCATTTGTTTGTTTACTCCTTGTGTCAAGTTTTTGATTTGTTGCTTCATTTAATCCATCTTTCAATCGCAACATATTTATTGCTTCATTTTCAATTGAATGAGTGAAAGAGTTTCATTTTTTGTCTTAGTTCGAGTGTCTCTTTTCTCATTCTGAGCATAGATTACATTGCTTGGTTTGTCGATTGAAGCATTTATGTGTTTGGTTTGTTCCATTCAGGGAAGAAGTTGCTTTTAGTTTCATTTATCATGCTTTATATTTGATCGATTCTTGGTTGTTCGCAATTGTGAAAACTTTCATTCAAGTGCTTTATGTGGAAGATTTATTTTTCATTTTATGAAAATAACATCATTCTAGTTTACTTAAGTGAAAATATTGCATTAGTAGCGTTATTGAGAAGCTAGAATTGCATCTTCATAGCCATGGAAATGAAATGGAACTTATTTTGTTGTTAAGGGAAGATTAAGTGCATTTAGGACATATATTAGTGAAATATTTCATTCTTTGATTGTTGCATTAATTTTATGTTCCTATCTCTCAATCAGTGTTAACTGTCATCGAAGACAGATCTCTTTTCTCATATAGTTGCATGTAGGATTTTTTTTAGTTAACAACGGTAGGGCCTTGTAATTGAAACCTAATTCAAGATAAACCATTAAAATATATTGAATTAACCTAAGGAATCATTGAAACTTAACGCTTATATTTAGAGTTCTAGGCTAGAGACGTGTTCCAATGTCATTAAACCTAGCAGTTGTCATTCGCTTCGGCACTAGACAATGCTAGTAAGGACTTGTGCTCCCTGTACCATCATGTATATAAAGGGAGACCCAGCTAGGTTGCAATATTTTATCCGTAGGAAGCCGAGTCTCCCACCTTGTAAATGTGATACACGGAACATACCACTTGGGGAGATTGTCTGCCTATACTTCGCAGTTCTCCGAGAGGTATTCTACAATTCACAGTTACCTGGTAATCATTTTTCCTAGATTATCTTGAACAGTCGTTTTGGTCCTTTTGACTCTTTAAATTTAAAATATCATCGAGAACTTGTCCTTTCGAGCTCATTAACTTCAAAAGAAACTAGAGTCACCTTTTTCTCTTTTCTCGACTCTTAAAACATGAAAAGTCAAAGTTTTGTTTCAATGTTTTAAAATTAACTTCCCTCAAAATATTCCTGGTTAAAGTTATCTTCTTTAGTAATTCTTTAGGGTCGATTCCAATGGCAACATTTCCAGAGTCTACCAGTAAAGGATTCCCCTCAGATTAGAATCCTAGTCCTTTTCCTTCGTTTGGAAACGTTGGTGCTCCTTATATGGCAACATTGTCCCTCCTTGGGTTAACAATTGGTTTACCTATCTGGTTGTTTTCAACCTCGATGGTCTCGAGCGTCCCATCTCCTGTCCAAAGGTATCCTTCTCCTTCATTTGGAAACTTTGGTGCTCCTTATATGGCAACATTGTCCCTCCTTTGGTTAACCATTGGTTTACCTATCTGGTTGTTTTCGACTTCGGTGGCCTCGAGCATCCCATCTCCTGTCCAAACGTATCCTTCATTTGAATCACATCACGATGATTCTAAGGTTGACCCCTCACCTTCTTCCCCCATTTCTTCACCTTCCCCTTCTACTTCGCCTGGTGAAAGTTTCAAATCTAATAACCAAGAGGCTAATAAGAAGAAGAAGAAGTCAGATAAGTGAGAGGCCAATCGTGTAGCTATTTCTCTAGATGCACTTATTGTCGACAAACCTTTTGATCCTCCATGGAAGGTCAAATTCCCTTGCAAGTTGTGTAACAGTGACCATCTCCTTCAATACTCTCATGGCATTCCTAGAGTCTTAGAGGTGTGGTCTCAAAATCTGAATCGACCATCCCCGTTGACCTCTCGAGATCATGTCGATAATGATGGTAAGAACAAGGGAAAGATTAGATTCCCCTATAGGTTATGTGAAGGGAAGCATATTCTTCACCTTTGTCCTCTTATGGATAAGCTTCCAAAATTTTGGAAAACCTTACAGCTCCTCAACCTCAAATTCTTGTTGGTTATCAAAGACTTTCTTCTAACCCTGTCCTAGTTGGTAAAGAGATTGAATTAGATTCATCTCTTTTCCATCCTACTCTTCCTAAGTGAGACCCTCTTGTGTCTGTTCCCGACCAAGCATTGGCCGAAAAGAGTTTCAACTTGGTCCCACCACCAGTTGCTCACTCTGTTCTGAAACAGAGTAGTGATCATACTGCTCATGTTCTTCTCATCTCCTCAAATTCTCATAAATTGAAGAGTGACCCTCCCATCCCGGTTGTTCAGGAGAGTCCTCCTATTCCTGCAGAGCATGGGGGAAATCATATGATACACCCACCAAGTAGTTCTATTGTTTCTTTTGATGGGAGTAAATTGACTGCTCAATGCCTTCCATCTTATGTTCCTTTCCAGATCACAATACAAGCCTATAATATGATAGTACATGGCACTATATTAGATGAAGGAACATTTGTTAGCATCATGTCTTCCACTATTTGGCAAGCTTTGGGTTCCCCACAGCTTGTGCTTATCACCCAGAATATATTGGCTTTCAATGGAAGAACCAGTCAACCCTTAGGGATCCTTCCGAAGTTCCCTATTATTTTCGGAGGAAAGAGCATCTATATAGACGTGATGGTAGTCCAAGGTCCCTTAAATTTCAATCTTCTCCTTGGACGTGACTATGTTTATGTCATGGGAGCTCTTGTTTCCTCACTTTTCTGTGTGGTTTGTTTTCCACATGAAGGGAGAATAGTGATTGTTGATCAATTGTCGTTCATTAGTCACCAGGCACCTCCTTTGCAACCATCATCCACTATCAGCTCTTATTTGCAAGAAGTACCTTCCCCGCCACAAGTCAATTATGTGGCTACCCGTTTTGTCTCTGCATCTATTGATGATCACATAGATGGTATTGTACATTATGTACTGGGGGCATTGGAACCCAATCTATATTTGGTACCAAATGACATGTATTCCTCCCAAAGCATGGTTCTTCCATCTAGTAAACACCTCTTGGGAGCCATGTTCTTGTATGGTTCATGAACAAATGTCATGAGGATAGTTCTTGGTCTTGTCTCAACCTTGTTAAAAAATGAAATGAAATGTCTCATAGCATAGTTCCTAGTCTTGTGTCAAGCTCGTTAAACAATAAATCGAGTATGAGGACAGTTCCTGCTCTTATGTCAACCTCATTAAAAAATGAAACAAAGGGTGTGAGCATAGTTCTTTGTCTTGTGTCAAGCTCATTTAGAAATGAAACAAGGGTATTGAGGATAGTTCTTTTACTATGTCAACTTGATTAAAAAATGAAGCACCTCCCTTTTCCAAATCGATTTTTTGATTAAGATCTCGTAAAATTCCAATCTAGTCTTTCCTGGATCTCGAAAGTGAACCTTCATTCCATTCACCTAGTTGAATGAAATGAAGCTTGGGGGGCATGTGCCTCGAATTGAGTCATTATGCTGGGGAAATGGAAACTTATAGCAAGCATAGTTTTTCGTTTCAATCTTGTGTAAACATGAAACTGAATCCAAGCAGAGTTTTCCATGGCTCAAGCATGTGTAAAAATGAACCCATGCCCAATTTACATCTCGTGATTATCATTTTTATCAGTTAATTTATGATAGATGAGCCTTGGCTGTTTCATTACATCACCACCATCTCTTTGGCAAATCATATTCTTTCACTTGGTTGTTTTTCCTTTCCTGAGGGACCACAGCAATTAGTGGTTTTATTAACCAGCCTCTTAACCATTTCAAGTTTTGAGCAGTTCCACCATTGCCGGAACCATTTGCTACCCTTTATGCCACTTGTTCCTCTAGGACGAGTCACCTTTAAGCTCTTTTCTGACTCATAAAAAAAATGAAAATATTGCAAGTATTTTTCCCTTTTTGACTCATAAAAGAGGATAAAATGGGGGGTATGCTTTCAAGCACTTTTCCAACCCTTTAAACACAAAAATATTGTCAATCTCTTGTCATTTTGAACTCGTTATAGGATGCGAAACGTTATGCACCCAGTATATGTTTACCCCTTTTTTGGGTTTGGATGCACTATTTATGAAAAATGTACTCCTTGACTAAAATGGTCAAGTGGTTCTCTCGAGCATCATTTTCTACCTTTTCAGGCTCGAAAGACACAAATGTACAAAAAGTGAACATGTGGAGTATTATTTTCTATTTCTTTTTCAAACTCTCTAAACATGAAAAAGATACTGAGTTTCACCTTTGTCAGACTCGTTAAAACATCAAACGACATTGGATTCATCGCCATTATGAATGTGAGTTTCTCGTTCCTAGGGCTCATTAAACATACTAGGTCATATTCATTTGAAGGATGAACTTACAATGCAAGCATATGATATCCCCTTCAAGCTTGTGATCAGAAATAATTGGGGTACCTGCCAGAAATGGTAGGGAAAAATTTGGAAATTCGGCAGTCATGTCAGCAGCTCACTCTTGAACATGACAATTTTTGCTTCGTGTCGGGTTGGAATATCCTCCTTTTCATTTGACCTTCCGAGGTTGGGCAGTTCATTTTTGCCTTCCATTTGATCTATGCCATGTCATTATGACCACCGATCCTATGGATCCAGCAACTGCCAAATTCTGGAATCGTTCCATCGATATGTTCAAGAGTTAGTCCTTCTGTGGTTACACTTACTCCTAATTCTATGTATCATCTGAAATCATTTGCATCCCTTTGTCTCATGTCGATGATGTGGGATACATCATGGCCCTCCTCCGACGCGATCACTTCATGTCGACTTCAACTCATTATCCAGGAAGCTAGCTGAGAGACTCCCTTCCAGAACCTTAGAGCTTGCATGCCCTAATGGCAAGTTCTTCGCACTCGACGATAAGTTCACATCATTGGCTTTTGATCGGGTGATTTCACGGGTGTTTGACATCAATTCCTTTATTCACATTCTGTGAACTGTACTGCCAGTACCTTGAGACTCATTGTCAATATTAGTGGTTTCTCTCATGCTTGTTAATGGTTCACATCATTGATTGGTAATCAAGCAACTTCTTAGCATGTTCGACTTCACCACATTCATTCACATGTTAGGATTTGTACCATGATTGGGTCGTTTGGAGCGCAAGACCCTGGGCTAAGATTACACAAGTCCAACTTGCAAGGTGATGTGACATGGTCATGTTGATATACATGTCTCTTTCAGATGGATGGTTGTGACCATACCTTGGTTTCATTATGATCCTTTCCGCTCGATGGTTGCGCCCATACCTTGGATCCATTTACATGATCATTCTCTAGATGGTTGCGTCCATACCATGATTCATGTATCATTATTTAGATTTTTTAGTGATGTATATGTATCTATGCTTGCTTGAAGGTTTTCTGATGATGGACTCTAGTTCCCCACTTACACTTATAAAGCATTTCACCCCTCACTCTAGTTTGGCCTTCCTGCATTAGGGGGAATCTGTTACACAACATTTTGTCACTATCCCTGAACTCCCCATCTATGATCCTGGAGGACCTCTACAGTGTACCATACATGCTTTCCCATCATGAAGAAACTCCCAGTATATCCCTCTTCATGAGCAGAATAATTTCCCTTTGCATCATTTCCCAAGAGTCTTCCTTCTATCCCAATTTACAAGACCGACGCTACTAACCAGTTTTCTCCTCGAATTGATTTACAAAGGTTAAAACTAACCCTCGCTTCAATCGAATCGACTGAGCCCTTTTCCAGTCATATTGATCCTCTTTTGGAAGGTTTTTTAAATAAGGAGTCGAAGCTTCCATGTCTAGAAGCTTCATAACGAAAGTCTGGTAGATGGTTGGGCCGGATAGAGCCAAGGAAATCAGTTTGGGCTCCTTTCCCCTATTAGGATGGAACAACCTCAAGAGATAAGACCTTCTCCCATGATGAGACGAACCATCTCCCATCCATCCAAGCTATATAAGCCTTTCTTTTATCTAATAAAAATCTAGTTGGATTTTTGGAGCAAGTGTGAATAACCTGTAAGTCATTTATAGCTTATAGATTTCTAGTGTGTGTTTGAGGGAGAATAGTGTGTTTTTGGTTTGGTTTGAGACTAGAGGGAAGGAGGCCTTGAACTTCCATTTTTTGGGGATATCCATGAAGTGCTAACAAAAGTGTGGGAACCTAGATATGTTGGAGGAGAACAACAATGTCAAGACATCGGTTGTAATCTCTTCTTGAACTAATATAGATGCAACTATTGATTGGCTTCCTACATGAAATGTCATCTCACATATTTATGGCTTAATGTTTCTTGACCTGTTAAGTAGGCTAAATGCAATTTTTATGTCATCACGTTTGTCATTTGTTGTTGTTGACTTGTTTCAGGTGTTTGAAGGAAGGAAATATAATATAGCTGGAGCGAGGAAGCAAGGTCGTCACCAAGAAAAATAGTGTACCAAGAGGTAGGCCCTCTTATTTTTCTAGCTTAAGGAGATCTTCCCTAGATTGTTTATTTGTGGCTAGACCCACTGTCTCGAGCTAGAGGAATAGCTTATGCCCACACTTAGAATTTACCTGCACCACAACCTGTTCTAGTTGTAATGGTAGATCAGGATCCCCCCAAAATTTCATTCCATTATATGGATAGTCATCTATGTACAATGGCATATAGTCCCAATGAGCAAAGAACTCAGGTCAGAACACTTATTTGACTCACCCTCCTCCACCTCAGCATAGCATATTCCCCTAGCGGTGCATCCTGGGCTCCTGTGGGCCCCCATCATAAATCTATACATGTGGACAGATAGTCAGGATCTTCTCAAAGAATAATGAGCACATAACTCTCCCAAATGAATAGATATCATTGGTCCATCACCTGCATAACCCCAACTATCATTTCAATGATGACAACATCATCTAGTCCCACCTATATTAGGTCCCTACTAATACACTCTCTAAAAGCATCATTTTCCCCCTAGTGACATGACGAAAGGCATGACTACCGAAGATCCACACCATTTTTGTAGTTGTAGCTCATGTTTCGAGTCTCTCCAAGTCATGAATCTGGATGGTCTCGCCCTTTACATGAGCACCAAGTTCACAATAGCACTCCATAAAAATCCTCTATATGCCTCCCACAAGGTAGTACTGGATCCCCTCAATATTTAGGGCCCCCTCAATATTTAGGGCCTTCTCCTCCCCTCCAAATTCTCCAACAAATCAATGTGCAAATGAATTGGATTTGGGGCAAGAAGCCTTTTATAAGGAGAAACCTATTTTTTTGTCACCCACTGCGACCAAAACATAGCTCAGTTTGACAAACCTTCAACATCATCAGAAATGTCTCACCGAGTTCTATAATGGGTCTCTCTTTGTTTTTGGTAATTTGATACTTCACTAGGACGCCATTTTTTCCACGAGGTCTCACTTTGCCGCCTATTTAAATCGAATTTCTTTATATTAGTCACATGTACTCTGGTACCACTTTACCTTTACACTAGTTAACTAACGTGCCAATTTTTGTCATGAGCAACCCTTATTTACTCATGTGTTTATGGTCCACTTTGGGCCTCCCCCATGTGAAACATCATCAAGTGACTCGTGTGCAGAGCATCAGAGATGAGTCACACTTGCATCTATAGAGTATTTTTGAGACCCCTTGAGTCTGGTTACAATGTATCATCCATATTTGTGTTGCATTCATCCCATTGCACTCATATTTGGGCTCCAGTTATACTACTCCGTCTTTGAAAATCCCCTGTCTGAATAACTGACCATACCCTCTGGAATCAAGTCAATCTTTGTCAGGTCAACCACGCACAACATGCTATGACAAGGGAATTTATTAGTCTACCTCTCATTTTGTATCCTTCCATCATCATCACTAGTGTCAGTCCATCAATCACATTATTATGACCCTCATGCCTTTGTTGAGGAATACTCATTACCTCGCCTCTAGCGGGCCCTCTTCTTTCGACTTCAGCACATTCATTTCAAGAGAGTGTTCTAGAGGGCAGTGTACCTTGGTTCCAACTTTCATAATTGTTCAGTGCCTCAGACTAAGCATAGGGAATCACCATTTCCCTTTGGCTTGGTTGATTCTCGCGTGTTCAACTCCATGTCATTATCACATGATAAACAATCATACACTTGATAGTCCACTGATCTAGCAAATTGTACCATTGTTTCCCAGGCGTGTGTGAGATGTTCCAGACCTCATGAGGTGGTAGCCCCCCACATGCCCAGATATCAGAAAATCATGATCCAACCTCAGATGCAGTTCCACGGATTTGATAGGTTTGGTTTCCATTGCTTGCAGCACCCACATCATACAGGTCTCATTCAGATCATCCATTCATATTTTCATATCCCTTTCCTCTACAACATGGCTTCTTTGGTTCCCCCTCACCATGTCATATTGAGGGGAATTATGTCTCATGTACTCAGATCAGCAGATGTTATTGTATTCAGTGTTGGCCTCTGTTTTCTAGGCACATTATGTATATGAGACTCATTGTATTCTTATATCACATTCTAGCCCATTGATGTCAGCTTATCATGTACTTTGTAGCTCAGTCCCACATTGTTGGTGTTACCATTATTATTTATACTGAGTTATCTAGACAGGTATGGGTATGCCTCCCCCGCCTCATTTGAGATCATATACTCCAAAATAAAAGGAGACTTATATCAGCTTAGTAGGTCTCTCCCCCTCCATTCCTTCGTCCTTCCTTGGATTGATTCAGCTAACTCTATCTCTCTCTCTCTCTCTCTCTCTCTCTCTCTCTCTCTCCCCTTTGGTGTCTCATGGAAGTGTAACCTACAACATATTTCAGTCATACATTTTACTCCTAACACTCGTACATTGGGGGCAATCTGTTATCACCTAAAAAATGATCACCTAGCCATTCCTAATTAGGTGGATCAAAATACACCATGTATGATTAATTTTACCATTTTAAAATCACTTTCACCATAGGAAATAATTTAGTAAGCCTTTTTTATTTAATTGTTAAGGAATTTAGACTTCTGTGATCCATGACATTGTTTAGAGAATCTTCGGTGAAAATCACATAAGTATTCTTTTGTCGACGCGTTTCGAACCAACCAGTGTGGTTGTTTAAAAATAAAAAATTATAATATTAATATTAATAATAATAATAATAATATAATAATAATAATAATAAAAATAATAAAAATAAAAACCCATGAGAATAATTGAATAAATACTTATTTATTTAGTTTTATCTAGAAATAATTATTAAATCATCGTTTGATAATTATTTCTTAACACAATGAACTAAATCACATTGGAATAATTAAATCAATCACTATTTATTTATTATTCCTTAATCTTATTTTTGGAATAATTGTTAAACCATTATTTAATATTTATTTCAAATTTACACTTTTCTTACTCCTTGCAAAGTGATTAATAAATCATTTTATTTGTTAATTACTTCAACCATTTTCTAAATAAAGATATTTTACCATTTTGAATATCTTTTCCCTCTCCAAAATATATAATAAAGTATTCCTAATGGTTAGATATTGATTTGGTCAATAATATTTTATTATTTTCCAATTTCTAATCTATCCCAATACTTTGTTATAAATAAGAGAGTTTTCCGTTCATTCTTTACCATGATTACTATAATCGTCACCATTATCATCTCATGCCATTTGATCTCCCACTTTAGTTATATCTTGTTTTGGGTTTTTTACATATTGAGAGAGAGAAACAGATCGTTGAAGCATAAGGACATCAAAGGACCCATCCCACAGAGGGGGATTTACAGACCCATTTCGTAAATCTTCTTCAACAGGTGTTATTAATAAAAATATTATTCATTTAAAGTCTTTTTCTATTGGGTTATTGCATCAGTTATTTCTTTTTTTTCTATGTTTTAGCTTGCATGTGATTTTTTTTGTTGCAGGGTTTTCTTCTTTTGTCATTGCAGATCTAAAGCGTAAAAAACAACATCTTATTGTTAAGTTCACTTGTCATCGGTGACTTAAGTGAAACGTTTTTGGTACACCTTTCTGAAATCTTTACAATAACAATATTTTTAGCACCAATTAAATGACCATACACTCCATCTCGAAACCTTGAGCTTCTTGAACCCATACCGGTAAAGCTCCCAAAAGGGCTTGAACTACCAAATAAATTTGCAAAAACATCTTCTGCATTCCTAGGGTTAATCCCTGTAGAAATTCAGCTAAACCTACTCAAAGATGTTACCAGCAAACATGATTATGGGAGTGCCTCTCCATCATGGCATAGGACCCATTTTGCAATGTTTTCCTAGAAATTAAAGATGACATGAGAAAAATATTCTTTTATTGTCAAGAACTCTCATGGCATAAATACAAAAGTTAATAAGTGACTATAAACTTATTTAAACAAGAAAATAGTTAGAAAAACCTGAGAAAGGAAAAGATTTTTTTCACAATATAACTAAAGAATTTTGTAGACAACTCTTGAGCTTCAAGCACAAGGCATGCAAGGACCTTGCTACCATCAACTCAATCCAATATTATGGTAAATTCATTTCCAAAATATGAGGTTTTTTCATTATTGAAAATAAAATTATGGCTTTTACATTCAAGAATAGAGACACTAATATGAACTAACTTGCGAGAGAATTTTTATGTACAATGTTATATTATTATAAGCACCACAATGATTTACATAGTTATCCAATACCACAAAAATTTGGGAATAGAATATTATTGAAAAAAGTAATACTGAATGGTTGAATACCTAAGATGGCATTCATGTTTCTACAAATGGCTTACATGTGATCACAAAAGATATTAATTTAAATGTCAAACACCTAACCCCTTAAAAGCCACAGAATTTTGCATCTCAAGAATATTCTATTTGTTTTAGATACTTCTGGAAGCCAATAGTCATAACCTTCCTCAATGAGTGATGCAAGTTATTCAATAAAAGTTTTAAATAAAACATAAACGTTTCCAAATAGTCATCATCTCCAATCATTAATTGGAGAGCTAACTTTGAAACAAAGAGACTAATGATGGAAGATCTCTAGAAATAGTACCAAAAGAATTTCTCCTAAGACTAGAGTTAACATATGGGTGCCATTTTGTTGCAAAATATTTCATTCTAGTGATCTAGTAAAGTGGTAGGTAGCTCGATTATAACCATAGGAAGATAAATTTTGAACAAATTTCACTCATATTTCAAACATTACTCAAATAAAGATTTATGCTCAAGTTAAAGTAATATGACCTTGACCAAAAATCACAATTTTTGGTTGCTTGCTAAAATGGTTTCAACTGTTTCAAGAAAATTCACTTCGTTACATTGGAAAATCATTTTAAATTAACTCACTCTTCAAGAATCTCGGAAAAACAAGCATACATAGAATAAAACTTAGGAAAACTAATGGTAGGGGAAATGTTGTTACTTAGGTTATGCAAAGAAATTAATTATAAATATCATGCCTCACAATAGGAAGACTTTATTTCATGAGAAATTTTGAGGGTAGACACCTAATACCCTTTCGAGTCTTTATAGGAGAGTTGCCTTGAATTGGCGAACACCTCTCCGATTGGATATGGGATCCATTCTATGAGATTTTTCGAACTCATAGAACTGAATTGCAATAAAGTAAATCATGTGTGATTAAAGATTAAACCCTAAATATACATAAATAAATGGAGAAAAGTGGGATCATGGAAACTAATGAATACTGAGATATATGACGCGAGGGATGCCATGCTTAATCTCATTAGTCACACGAAGAATCCTGGCAATCTAGGAAGGGGTTGAAGGGATTATTTCACTATCGATTATCAAATCAGATATGCTCACCATTATTTGTGTCCTCATTAGGTTCCTCATTTTTTGTGTCTCGATAGACGTTGATTCGATATGTCACTCAAGCCCCTCTCTACCATTGTGTTCTCTTTTCTTTATGACAACATCATCAGGAAAACATTAACACTACTACTGATAGATTATTAGTCCTAGTTCCAGCCCTAGCTAAGCCATGAGCCTCCTTTGTTCATTCCTTACAAAGCATTTCTTCATATGGCATATGATGGCATTTGGAGAAAATAATCAAGCTACCTACCATTTTCCCATATGTGTCCCTACCACTCGTTACTCTATTTCCACGTAAGAGGGGCTTGAGTTGTAGCTTTATTCTAGTGTTTTTCAGTTTTAACTATTGAAACAGGTGCATTAGATTTTGGAACCCTAATGTTACAGCGTAACAAATGTTAACCATATTGGGAAACCTAAAACTAAAGTGCAAACTAAAAAAAAGCACAATATTAAAAAAGTATTGTGTTCCAATTAAATAATATAAAAAATTAATCTTATATGTCATGTAATGACATAATAATAAAAAAAAAATAAAAATCTAAAAATTAACTCAAAAATACTTAAGCAAAAATCAACTCAAGCTTCAAGCATTCTATGCCCTAACCAATAAATTCATGCGAGAGAATCCATTCAAACTTCACAAACATTGAGTATAATGTTTGAAGGGTTCAATGCCCTACACACTACAAGAAGCTCCATCTACACATTCTATCCATTTGAATGTAACCAACTGTCATGTTTTATGGTTATTTCTAATAGTATTAAGTGTATAATGTTTGAAGGGTTCAATGCCCTACACACTACGAGAAGCTCCATCTACACATTCTATCCATTTGAATGTAACCAGCTGTCATGTTTTATGGTTATTTCTAATAGTATTAAGTGTAACTATTTATAATAGTTTCAAAATGAAAAAGTAAGAGTTGTTAAGTTTTTTCTCTCTTCTTTGTTTTTTTAAGAAAATAGTTTATATATGTAACTATTTTTTAAGTAAAAAAGAAGAGAATTAAAAAAAAAAAAATCCTTATTTCTTCGTATTGATACTATTATACATAGCTATACTTGATATTTTTTGTAAATCACTTCATTTCATATTCATTAAAATAACTTAATTACATATCGATCAAAATCTGACTCATCAAGAAACTAGTTTTCCATATAACAACAATGAGAGATATTAATAAAAAATTGTTCCATAAACTAGGAAGAGACACAACAATGTATACCCAACTAAAGAGCACTGGATAGAGCAGTTGAATTTCAAAGAAAGAGTAACACCATATTTCCCCACAAACCAACCACCAAAGAGGGATGAAACATTAAAGCATAATGTTGACACTTATTCCTAAGGGATTGGAAAATTAGTGTAAATGTTGTAAATAACAAAATAAAGAAGAAGATAAAGAGACATTCGAAGATGAATCCAAATAGTCTCCCTCCCCTTATATATATTTACATATTCTCTTAATGAAAAATCATCAAATCGTGGAGTTACTCACCTGACGTGACAAAGTATCAAAGCTACATGTCCCATTTAGCTTTATTTTAGGTAACTCTTGCCATTAAAAATGTGTTCTCTTCCATATTCTATGTTCCTTTGCCCTCTATCCCTCTACATAGATTCTTAAAGAATTGGATTGGAGCGTCATACAACTCCTGCTCTGTGAAGATTGAACATTCTGTTCGTATGCGTTGAAGGGAGTCATGTATGGTTGAAGGAATGTTGCTGCATTGAAAGGGTCATTATTGTGTTATCAAAGGTTGTTCATTGAAACCAATGTTGAATGAATGCTCTTTGTTGTGCGTAACTTCTGCAAGAATTATATGTTGCATGCATTAACTTCTCAATGGATTTTGGTGCATGGATATGCATTTGTTAATTCCTACCGTGAAAGTTGTGCATTATAGACCGTGTAATGGAATCTCATTCCCCTTGTGCGTTGAAATTTTGCAGGGTTGTGTTTAATATTGGTAAATTAAATGTTGCGTTGATATCTTTTTTATGGTAGTGCGTTGTATTATGGTATGCGTTGAATGTGTTTTGAGGCCCACAGTGAAGTGTTGACTACCGGGTTGTGTTTTTAAATAATAAATATTGCGTTGTACATGTAATCGAAATTTTGTATGAGGGTTGCATTGAGTTGAGCCACTATATATTGCGTTGTACATGTAATCGAAATTTTTTATGAGGGTTGCATTGAGTTGAGCCACTATATACCGTGAAGTGATGTGAGTTGTGCATTGAATAGGTTTTTTTTAAGACACGTACGGTGAATGTTGTGTGTATGCATCTTATGGTGTCGCTTAAAGTGCTTGCTCTTTATATTTCATGTGTTTGAAATGTTATATTGGCATATGAAAGTATATATGGTGTGTATGGTATGTGATGGGATATGAAAATTCCTATCGTTGGTATGTGATGGGATATGAAAGTGCATAGGGTTGGTAAGGGAATCTTATATTTATTATATTTGGAGCGTTGAATGGATACATATATTCCCTTATGTGTTGAGATCGTTTTAGTAACCATTAAATTATATAATGGTTAGTAAAATGTATATGGTTGATGTTTATATGTTATGGTTAAATCATATATACATGTAGCGTTGAGTTTTGGTTAGTTTTGTAAAATTATATTTTTTTTATTTTGACAGTTGGCATAGTCTTCACTCGCAAAGAGAACTATCATGAATGCTCTAGGAAGATAAAACATAGTTTTATTTTTAATGAGTTGTGTAAAGGATTTTGTGAAGGAGAAGGAGGCAGTCTTTCTAAGAAGCCCACTTCAAACAAAGATCTTTCCATATGGGAGAACAAGAACAATAAGGCTTATGCCTCTATTGCAACATCAATCAATGAATAGGTGAGTCATGAAATGACACAATTCACAAATGTTTGTAGAGCAATTTAATGGTATGCTAAATCCCTTGTCATTTTAATATGTCAACCCGAGGGTTTTGTAAACTTAGAAGCACACCAAAATATATGGGACCTCAGATGAAACTTGTTGTAAAAATTTTGTTTAGGATGGAAAAAGAGAAAGGAAATGCATATTACAAATATAACTAAAAAAAACTGCAAAAGAAATCTCATACAAGAAAACTAAATTAAATTTTAAAGCTAGAATGAATGAATTGATGCCATGGCCTTTCAAAATTATTCAAAAGAAAACTAATCTATGAACAACTATAAGAAGCAAACTATGATAATCTAGAAAGCAGTAAATAGAAACTAGTGATTTAGTTGTCAAATAAGAAAACTAAGATAGCTAGTAAGAAAGAAGTTTAATGACAATCAAATCAAATGTAAGAAAGTAAATCAAACTTGTAGAAAGAAAATCATACTTATAGAAAGTAAAGCACACTTGTATGAAAGGAAATAACAAAAATCAAACTATGTTACAGTTGTAAGCAGATTGTGGTTGATGGGGATCCTTCCATTCCTCAATGAGCACACAATAACAATTATCACATCTTAAGAATGAAGCAACACTCGTAACTCATGATTTGGGAAAATGATATTATTCATGCTGAATGAACAATCATAAATCTGATGCTAATGAATAACTGACAATCGTTAGCATGTTTTGAAGGATGCTCCTCCTATTTATACGTGAATTAGGGATATCTACTCAATAAATGTAGATCCCTTAAATATCTACTAGATCCATACTTGTCTCAACTTATCCCTAAATACTAGATACAAATCCCATGACTCATAAAGATCCCCATGATATTTGTCCTTGGAATATGGTCCACCTCTTGAGTTGAAATTCGAATTTGATCTTCGGATGCCACATAAGGGTGCCTTGGAAGCTTCCAAATGATCAACACATCTCATCAAACTCAAGACACTTTTAGGTATAAGTAAATACATGTTATTTCTCTAACTTTTAATCATAAATTCACTTTAAAGACATAAAATAAATAACTTTGGAAAACAAGGATCCTAACCCATAAAATCATGAAGGTGGTTACTTGATGTAGGGTTTTAGGCTAGATAGTTATGAAATGATGGCTAACTGGTTTATGAAAGGATGGAAATATGGATGAATATGGAAGACAATTTTGAGACCCAACATACCCCCAACTGAACTTGTTGCGTGTCCTCATGCAACTATTTCATTGATTCATTTATCCATAAGTTGATTTTTTTTTT
The DNA here is from genome assembly GCA_000404065.3 of Pinus taeda. NCBI lineage: Eukaryota > Viridiplantae > Streptophyta > Pinopsida > Pinales > Pinaceae > Pinus > Pinus taeda. The sequence goes on from APFE030290213.1 coordinate 388,031, forward strand.
TAAATGCTTTGCTTCTTTATGAGCTTTTGCTTGTATGGATTCTCTGCAAACTTTGCGTCATCATTTTTTTCTTTTGAAATGTGTAATACATTTGATTGCAACATATATTTTTGATGGTTGGTTCTTGTGTGACAACCGAAGTTTAGAGCATTGGTTCTTGTGTAACAATGCTTTTTATTTTTTTGTTGCATCAGAGTTCATGAAAACATTGAGAATTTTCTTTTCAAGTACTATAAAAACTATCAATGAATTGATAATTTGCAAAGCATATAATCCTTTGGAATCATACTGCAACAATAGTTGATTGGAAAGAATATGCGAGTTGGAATGAAATGAAAATGTGTGATGGTGTATGAAATGTGAATATGAATTGATTTCCCTTCCCCCCAACTAAAGGTTTTTTTGAGTTTATGACAATATGAGAAAGGGAATGTAAATGAGGAATTTTCCAAAATTACAATTTTAGCATTTTAAGGAATTGCATGACTAAAAATTAGAAAACCACATACCTTCACTTACCCTCAATGTACATGAGTTGTGGATGCTTAAGAGTGTGGCTACTAACGATGTCCGATCATGGAGTATGTAAACAAAGGAATTTGGATCTTCTTCTATGTTCTCTTTATGGATGACAAGGTTTGACTCTTTATTGTTGTTATGACAAATTGATCTACTACAAACTGCTGAAATGATGTAGTCTTCAATCGTTACAAAACTAATAGTACAATCCTAGTCATGCAAATAAATGTGTCGATGTCAAACATGAAGAGAATTCATTAGATTACCAACCAATGATGAATGTCGTTAACCAATGTGGGGCAACTCACCATTAATGTCAATGAGTGCCAAGGTACCTAAGTACATCTTGCAAAGGGCGAATAGATGAGCTGATGTCGAGCCACTTGGAAGATCTAATGATCAAGGGATATTGGTGTATTCCCATGATTGCTCATGAGAGAGCCTGTCATTAAGGCATACAAGCCTCACGGTACTACTAAGGACTCTAGCCTTGAAACTATATAATGTGTTGATGTCGATAGGCCAAGACTTGTTAGAAGGGAGGCCTTAAGGAATCCTCCATCATCTAACGCAATCATGAAACAATGATTTTGAAAGATCATGAATGAAAACATTTTGTAGTGGATCAAGGTTTATTTGAAAAATGGAAAGAAAATGTAATGAATCAGAATTATAGAGGAGCTAAATGTCTTATTTTTGGGTTACAGGTTAGTGAAAGAGAGTTAGGAAAATATAATGACTATGAAGGAAAATGAATAGTGAATCAAGGTTTTATTTGAAAACATGAAAAATAAAATAGAATGAATATTTTATTGACTTAAGAAGTGGGAACGCAATGAAGGTTTTATTTACTGAAAAAGGATGAATGGAATGGTGAGATTGGCATCTGAAATATTTCAAGTGATGAATGTGCTCTGACATCATGTGCTCATGCATTGATGTTTCATCTTTGTTGTTGCTTTGATCATTTTCTTGTGAAAGAAATGTGGTCTCTGAGAGGCTTTTCAATGATGTGATGGATATTATGACATTCTCCCCCTTGTCTTACCCAAAATCATTTCTTCATGCCTGAAGTATGATCTTTGATGTTGCTCTAAGGATGTATTTATGAAATGTGGTCTTTAAAAGACATTGTTTGCTTGTAATCATTTGTTTATGTTCTTGGAACCTGCAAAATCTTAGTACTTTTTCTGCAAAGAAATGTAAATTTATCATAAGAGAGCAGTGATAAATATATCTATTTATGACATTTACATGAAAAAAAACCGAGAATTGATACTAATAGAACAAATCCACGAAGGAAAAAAAAAAAAAGAATTTTTACTTGTCTCGAAATTAGTGCCTCAAGTTACATGTTGTGTCTTTTTAGTAATTTCTTCATTCTTTATAGTTTCAAACTCTGATGATATATTTCTCATTTTGTATATCTCTTCGAGATATTTCCAACAATGCTTAAATCATCGAAATCTGATGTCGTATGAGAAAGTTAAGCTGATTTGAGATTTGGGTGAAACAGTGAAAATTGTCATGGTATTTTTCAGTGATAGGTTTGTTGTTCAGCTACAGAATTGCGTAGTTTCTGTATCTAAAATCAAATTTATTAAATCAAGTGCTCTCATAGTTTCGTTGTGGTGTTGAATTTATTATTGTGATAGTTTGATTCGTTCCAATTGGCTTCCCATGCTGTTGGCATGCATATAAGTTAATGCAATTTCATCCACATTCTTTGTGGCTCGCTCCACACTCTCACCTATTCGATGCATCGTTTCATACTTTCTCATCACATGGGGAATGGGGTTCATGTTCAGAATGATTACCTATGTGATTCCTTGTGCATGTTTTATACCTATTCACTGTATTCTCTCTCCCATTCCACTAATTTGTGTGTTCAATTTATACTCATTCATTCCTACTCCACCTTTGCCATGGGTGCTTTCCAAGCAATGTGTGTTATCATTGCACATTAAATTTCTCAAGTTGGCTTTCCTGAGTTGTGTACAACCCAATTTCATCACTCCAAGAAGCTCTCCCCAGAATGGTCATTCTCACCCAAAGCCATTCCAATCCAATTGGTTGTGCCATTGTTTGATTAACAAATGTTCTACATCATTCCAGCTCTTCCACTCACTACAATGCGAGAGTAACTTGCCATGGTTCAAGTAGAGAAAATGAGCCTGCAAGTTGCACTGTATTATGCCAAGTTGAAATGTTTTACCATTTTTTTTCACTTTAAAAATGAATCTTCCCAGCATATTTTGATTTGCATAAAAATGTTTGGAATTTTTTCAAATTGCATGTTTTTGTTTGCAGGTAAGTGCGAAAGAAGATCAACAAAAATGAGATTTGATACCCATCTATGTGGTAGGTCTACCTCCTGTAGATCAAGGAGATTGGATTCTTGGCGGATTTTTTACAAGAGAAAACCGAATTTTCTCCTTCCATCATGGCCGCAACTATTTCTACATTTAATTGAAAATCATTTTTCTTATGCAACCTCACAAATAAGGCTTTAAAGAACCTCGAAAATCTCTCAAATGGTTACGAATTTGAGGAAATCACTTACGGAATACATAATTCACCCCGTTCTAATAAAAACACGTGTTTTACTTTTCTAAGATTTGTTTTTATTCGGTCACAAAATGCGTTTTAAAAACGGCTGGTCATGTTTTGTCTTTTGTTCATTATTTGTTTGTGCAGGGCATCTGGGAAGCTTCATACAGCTAAATTATTGTGTGTGAAATGGTGGTCCTCTTTGGCTGTTGGTTGTGGTGGTCTGGAGCGAAGGCCTGTATGGCATTGTTTCCCATGTCATATGATGCTTGGGCCTACATTCGTTGCGCGTAACCTCACGAGTAGCTGAATTCTAAGCTCGAAAGTAGATATATTGATTATCCCATAATTGAACTCAACAAAAGAATTGAAATATGATTGTGCCACACTACAAAAATATGTAATCAATTGGAATTTTTTCATACATACTTTTTCCTTATCAAAAGTTGATGTAACTGCCCTCAGCCTTTGGTATTCGTTATGTTTTTTTTTTTAATGCATGTTTTCTCTTTTGTGTTATTGGTTTGTCTTTGTTTAAATATTATTTTAATTTTTATTTGGGTTTTTGAATTGTTTTTTTTTTTTTTTTTTTTTAGGAAAAGAATTTTTTTAGAATATATATATTAGAAAAAGATTTTTTTATATATTATATATGAAATAAATTATTTTTCTAATATATATGTGTATGAGAATAAACTACAAAAATTATTGTGATTTCTTAGTTTATTTTCAGTTTATTAACATTTTTTTTTTTTTAGAAAATAAATAAGAAGAATCGATCCCACACCTGAAATTATCGTTCTTTAATGTTTGCTAGTGCTTCTTGTTCACAATCATTGTTTTATTGCAATTTTCCTACCAAGGGATAGTAAATGTGTGGCTCTTACTGCACAACAAAATTGTAAATTTATCCTAGAGATCACAAAAACTTGTTTTTATTTGTTAGTCATATTCTATTGAAAAAGAAATGAAACATTCTCTTAAGTATAAGATAATTTCCAATGCATCCATTTGCATAACAAGATCATGAGTAAACTCATATTCATGTTTAAAATATACTCTTTGATATGTACCAGTATATGAGAGACCAACTTCCTTCATTTGAATAATGTCAGAAGATACTGAAGAATGGAATCCTGAGATCTGATAACTGTCTTAAATCAAGATTCAATGTAATCTTTTCTTCTTCTTTTTTCTGATATCATACCATGCAAGTCTTTAGAGATTTGATCTTCATTCATAGAATCGAGTGATAGACCTACATGAAACTCAGGTTTCAATAACTTCTCTTCTTTAACATGCATCCATGATTCTTGGAAGTTACCTGAATATTTTTCCTCTTCTCATTGTTGTTCTTCAATGGTAATTGGTGCTTTATTTTGCAATACCTCAACATTATGAGTGGATTGAGGTGTTTATTGTTGTGGATTCCAAATGGTTGTGTAGGTAGTGGAGTGGAAATGGATCTTTAGGGTACTTGTGTAGATGGTAATGGTTGAATTGAGGTCAATTGAGCGTGAAATGGATGTTGTGGTGGAGGTGAATAGTATGAATAGAATTGAGCTTGGCATTGACGATAGTGAGGAGAAGATTGAGGATACGGTGGATTTGTTCTGTAAGTCCCTTGCCAACCTTGTTTCCAAGATTGGTTTTGAGCTTGGGATTGAGATAGCCAAGGTTGTCAAGGCAAGGATGTTTCCCAATTAATTTGAGATTGTTGTGCATAACCTTGAAACTGAGAAGTAATATCTTGCATCATACCAGGTTGATGAGGTTGTCATGATCTTTTTTGAGCCCCATAACAAGAGTGTTCCAACGTTTGATTTGCTCCTTGGTAAAATGCCTTGAACCCCGGTAATGATGGACAATCTTTAGTAGCATGTGATCCTGCACAAATTTCATACATTTTAATGTTATCCAGTGGACATTCATGCAAAGAATGTTTTTTTTTGCATTTAGGCAGAAACATAAATGAAGCAACATTCTCAACTATTTTCTTGTTTTCCATTCTTAGCATATCAATTTGTTCTTTTAAATTACCAAAAATGTCTAGCAAATTGTTAAGTTCAATTTGACTTACCAATATTGATTTTGCCTTACCTACTCTTTCCATAACAAGATCCTAAGGGGATCTTGCATACTTTGCTTTTCCTCTTGATATGTTCTTACATAATTCACAAATCTCTTGAAATGACAATTGTGAAACATCTCCTTTTCCCACCAGGTTAAGAAGATCAATCCATTCATCCCTTTTAGAGTTTAGTAGGAGAATTTTTAATGTGTCTGATCCTAAATTATGCAATTTAGCTCTTTTGACATGATATGTAAATCTATCCACTAAATCTTCTAAGCTTTCATCCTCTTTTTGGTTCATCTTAAAGACTTGATTTCTAAGGTCATGGTTTACACAATAATATTTGTATTTTTTCCAAAAACACTCTTTTAATATCATCCCATGTCCTTATATAATTTGTTCCTAAATTCATGAACCATTTAAGAGATTTATCCTTCAATGTTGTCGGAAACAAATTCAACTTTTGACTGTGTAATAAGTAGTCATAAGATCTACAAATTATTTCAAATTCAAATCAAAAATTTTATGGGTCTTCTGATCTCATACCATTGAAGATAGCAAGTACAGATGGAGGAATGTTCTTCATATTAACATTGATATTAGTTTCTTGAAAGGGGAATCCAAAGGGATCTTCCTCATCTTCACCATCTCCATCCATTTCTTCTACCTGCAAAACTAGGAATTCATGATATGGATGGTTTTTTAATGATTTTTTTTAGTGAATGGGGGTTTTGCTTTATGAATGTTTTATCTTTTCTAATTTTCATCTAAATGCAAATAACCCTAATGAAAATGCTTTCTAAACAATCTTCCTAACTAGTTACATCTAAGTATGCTTCCTCGGCAACAACGCTTAAAATGTAGAGCGATTTAATGGTATGCTAAAACCTTTGTCATTTTAATATCTCAACCTGGGAGTTTTGTAAACTTAGAAGCAAACCAAAATATATGGGACCTCAAATGAAACTTGATGTAGAAATTTTTTTTAGGATGGAAAGAGAGAAAGGAAATGCATATTACAAATATAACTAAAGAAAACTACAAAAGAAATCTCATGCAAGAAAAATAAATTAAATTCTAAAGCTGGAATGAATGAATGAATTAACTCCATGGCCTTTCTAAACTATTCAAAAGCAAACTAATCTATTAAAAACTATAAGAACAAACTATGATAATCCAAAAAGCAGTAAATAGCAACTAGTGATTTAGTTGTCAAGCAAGCAAACTACGATAGCTAGTAAGAAAGCAGTTTAATAACAATCAAATCAAATGTAAGAAATTAAATCAAACTTGTATAAAGAAATAAAACTTATAGAAAGTAAAGCACACTTGCATGAAAGGAAATAACAAAAATCAAACTATGTTATAGTTGTATGCAAATTGTGGTTGATGGGGATCCTTTCATTCCTCAATGAGCACACAATAACAACTATCACATCTTAAGAATCAAACAACACTCATAACTCATGATTTGGTGAAAATTATATTATTCATGCTGAATGAACAATCATAAATCTGATGCTAATGAATAACTGACAACTATTAGTCTGTTTTGAAGGATGCTCCTCCTATCTATGCATGAATTAGGGATATCTAGTCAATAAATGTAGATCCCTTAAATATTTACTAGATCCATACTTGTCTCAACTTATCCCTAAATACTAAATACAAATCCCATGATTCATAAAGATCTCCATTTTATTTCTCATTGGAATATGGTCCACCTCTTGAGTGTTGAAAATAGCAACAAGAAATGATAAAAATAGTATCCAGAATATTCCAATTTTAATTTGTCCTTGAATTAAAATTGTGAATTAAAATTCAAATTTAGTCTCACCAACTACTTGGAATTAATTAATTAATTCATTATGGATTAATTAGTTGAAGAAATTCAAGTTAGAAGTCTTTCTGTAGTCATGCAACAGTTATCCCTTAAATTAACGTGATTATCCCTCAATTAAGGAGATAAGATTGATTTATATTTGAGTTGTAATTAGTTAGCTCGGTTTACTGAGTTAAGTCTAGTTAAATTAGTTCCAAATTGTTTGAGGAACTAATTGTGAGTTATCAGTCAATTGATGCATGCATGCATCCAACTAGTGTACTCCAGATAACTAAAGATTCTCTCATCAAAAACTCATGCATGTCTATTTAGAGAAAGACCCAGTTGAGCTAAATTTCAAGGACAGATTGCTATCAGTTGCATGAGTTTTCCTATAAAGGAAACTCATCCATGTAGAAGGAACAAGGTTCCTTGAGGATTGCACAGTTTTATAGGGTGTGAGTTCGGTGTGAGAGATCAGTGTTACACTTGGTAACAGGAGGATCACCCAGGAGAAACTGCGGAAGGAAATAGGAGCTTGGAGGGTAGAGATGAAAGCTTGTGAGAAGCTTTGATTTCTTGTGAGCATCCAAGAGGATTATACTGAGATATGGCTATCTATGAGAGATAAGGCTTTGTATAATTCTGATGTATTTCCACCTTGTATAATAATACAGATAGTGGGCTTTTTAGCTGAGGCTCTCCCCTGAGCATTCTTCTCTGTTTCATGTGCATTGATGATTCTTCTTCTGCTTATATGTGTTCAGCTCGATCTTTAAGCTTCCGCAAGTTTGATAGTAGAAGTAGATTATAATATTTTGCTTTGGTATATTGCATTACCGAGTTAATCTACAGTCAGATTTTCTATAGAGATCTTAGAGGTAGATTTGTAGAGAATTTGCAGGAAATTCTACATTGAGTTGAAATTCGAATTTGATCTTGGGAGGCCACATAAGGGTGCCTTGGAAGCTTCCAAATGATCCACACCTGTCATAAAACTCAAGCCACGTTTAAGTATAAGCAAATACATGTTATTTCTCTAACTTTTAATAATAAATTCACTTTAAATACATAAATAAATAACTTTGGGAAACAAGGATCCTAACGCATATAATCACGAAGATGGCTACTTGGTGTAGGGTTTTAGGCTATATAGTTATGAAATGAGGGCTAAATGGTTTATGAAAGGATGGAAATGTGGATGAATATGGAAGACAATTTTGAGACTCAACAATGTTTTTGAAGCATTAAATAAGATAAAGGATTTATATGACTCACACTCTGAGCTTGAAGTTTTCCAATTAATGATCAAGTTGTTTAATTTAGAATTGAAGGATGATGCTCCACATGCCTTAGCCTCTGAAATAAGAGCCATTATGCATGACATAGAATCCACCGGTGTTAAATTGGGTGTTCTTCTCATATATTTTTTCAAGGTATTGTATCCTACTTATTCTGACTATCTTGATTTATTACAAGCTAGTGCCCAACTTAAGGAGATTTCCTTTGACTCTCTTGTGGAGAAATTTGCTAAAAGAGAGAGATTTTGGGAAGAAGAATACAATTTCTCGCTCTCCTAAAGAATTTGTGTGCCTTGCACTAAAAGAGAAGAATAAGGTAGAGGGTTCTTCTAGAGGAAGAGGTGGTCGAAGTGGACTTGGAAGGAAGAATAATAGAGGCAGGGGGGTAGAAATTACCAAGGAGAAAGACTTGATCTTCATTGCAACATAAATGGACATGATGCTTCCACATGTAATTTCCCATGGGACAAGATTAGATAGGAAAGAGATGACGAGAAAGGAAAATCGTTAGATAAAGGAAAAGGTAAATCACTCAAATCTACTCATTATGTTGTGGCACATTGCAATATTGGCATAACTAAAGACGTATTTAATGCATCACTTGCATCATGGAAAGATGCATGGTTGCTTGATACAAGAGAAACTTGCCACAAAACTTATAGAAGATAAATTCATTGAAAATGTTGATGGAGCATTTTACTTTGCAGACATGTAAAAACTCAAACCATTAGGGCTTGGCACCATAATGCTCAAACTACCTAGTCTCCCAAACTTTCTTCTAAATGATGCTCTCTAGCTCCCAGTATTGCTAAGAAACTTGTTGCCTTTAGTTCACATCTTCCAACAAGGACAATCCATACACATGTTTGATGGCAATGTTGAGGTCAAAAAAGCATCAGACAACTCACTTGTCATGTCTGGGATAGGAGAAGAAAGACTTCTAAAGCTACAAGAAACCTCTGCTCATGCACAAAACTTTTCATACAATTCTCAAATTGATCAAGGTACAATACCATCAAGTCTCTTATGGCATACTATATTTGGACATTTGAACTATGATAGTTTGTTCTTATTGAAGAAAAATGATTATTGGTTTGCCTACCATTCCTAGGAAACTTAAGCAATGTGATGGTTGTATCTTAGGAAAGCACAACAAACAATGTTTTCATGGTTCTCAATTCAAAGCCCATAGAAAGCTTGAACTCATTCATTAATATTTTTGTGGCCCTATGGCTATTCCTTCTGCAAATGGTAATAAATACATGATGGCAATTTTTAATGACTACACCAGAATATGTTGGGTATATCTATTGAAGAACAAATCTGAAGCTTTTGAAACTTTCAAGAACTTTCATGAATGAATTGAAAATTATACACAACCTCATATTCACTATATTCGTACTAATAATGGAAAATAATATAATTCAAATGAATTTGAAAACTATATTCATCGACATGGGATCAAACATCAAACAATTGTGCCTTATAATACTCAATAGAATAGTGTAGCTAAAAATGAACAGGACAATCTTCAATGTGGTAGTTTCAATGATGTTTTTCAAAAATGTAAAGTTGATGTTTTGGGCTTATGCAATTCTATGTGTTGTGTATATTAAGAATTCCATCTCATGATCTCAAAAACAAGGATCCCTATGAAATGTGGTATGGCCATATTCCTTCGATGAGGCATCTCAAGGTTTTTGGTTCCACCTATCATTCCTTAATGCCTAAGGAACATAGAAACAAACTCGATGCAAGGAATCAAAATGTATCTTCTTGGGGTATTCAAATATCTCCAAAACATATCGTCTCTATGATGAGGCAAATAAATAGTTTATAATATCTATAGATGTGATCTTTATTAAAAATTTCAAGGCTGACAATGTTGTTGAGCGGGAGCTTGATCACTTGGACAAATTTGGCCATGCAAAGTATTTTCAGGAATTTGATAATGAGATTACACATCTTGAAGGGTGGATCCATATATTAAATCAATCTATGGAATCTCCTTCTGAATCTCCCCGTCATGAAGCTCCATCCACTAATTAAGAAGATATTTTGAGTGATGTGATTTAGATAATTGAGAGGCTAAATATTGATTCATCCTCATCTCAGTCAACTGAGTAGCCTGGGACATCTCAGAAAGTTCCTCCAAAATGTCTCACAAAGACACTTGAAAATGTTCGTCTTGATGAGGTTGGAAAGACAAGATCAAGAATCTCTATTAGACAGAATGGAGGTGATGTAGATGATTATGATTCACCTGTTGATACTGATGTTTCTTATGATTTTGAACTAAATTTTTCTACAAATTTTGAACCAACTTCCTTCAAAGAATTTTCTTCTCATGATGAACGGAAACAAGTGATGCAAAAAGAATATGATTCTTTGATAAATAATGGAACCTGGAAACTTGTTGATCCTCCATTGGGAACAAAACGAATAGGTTGCAAGTGGGTCTTTAAGAAAAATTATAAAGCAAATGTCTCACTTGAAAAGCATAAAGCTAGGCTCGTGGAAAAAAAAATTGCACAGAAGGAAGGATTTGATTATGAGGAGACATTTCCCCCCAAAGTAAAATGGGCTACCATCTGAACTCTCTTTGTCTTGGAAACTTAGAATGGTTGGAAAGTCAATCAAATGGATGTCAAAGATTCTTTTCTTGAATGTATATATGAAAGAGAATGTTTTTTATGTCCCAACCAGAAGGATTTGTTCTGAATGGTTAGAAACACAAAGTATACAAGCTTATAAAATCCTTGTATGGCATCAAACAAGCACCACGAGCCTAGCATGATAAATTGACTGAGCATCTTCTAAAATTGATTGATGTAAACCTATTGTTGGAAGTGAGAAACTTGCATTGATGTATGCAAGCCTCAAGGTACTTGAAGGGTGTTTCTAAGTCAACTTCCTAGATAATATGTTGATGTCAACAAGAAGTGACTCATCGCAGGAGGGCCTTGATGTATCCCCCATCAACGACACGAAACGAGTGTAATGATTTTGAAGATAGAATGTGACTGACAACACAATGTTTAGGTATGGCAGTCATGAAAATGAGGGTTTATGAGTATTGCAAAGGATGAAGTTTACTGAGTGACTTCTCTTGAAAATGTTGGTGACACTAAATGAATTGGCACCATTGACCCATAACCAAAGTGATGGATGGTGTGATAGACCATAGGTATGATAATTATCAAGCAGATAACCTAACCCAAATAGCCACAGAGATGAAGTGAAAGTATCATGTTCAAGAGTGACTTGCTACCATAAAGTGATTTATCCCTTTTCCATTTTCCCCAATCATTGTTGACCAGTACCTCTTTATTTTTTTTAACAAGCTTAAGGAGGATAACATATGCTTGATATATAGTTCTACACTTTGGGTGAATCCATCGCTATGTGATGTTTTAACGAGTCTAGTGAAGGTGAAACTTAGCCTTGTCATGATGGACAAGTTTGTTGCTATTTGATGTTTTAACGAGTTTAACAACAATGAGAACTTGGTCCTTTTCATGTTTAGAGAGTTTGAAAAGGGACAAAAAGAAAACTCCAAAAGTTCTTTGTCATAAATTTGTCTCTTAAGTCCAAAAAATGATAAAATAATACAAGAGAGAACCTATTGACCATGTTTGATCAATGTATTCCTTTTTCGTAAGTAATTTATCTAAGTCTAGAAAAAGGTTAAACTTATACTGAGTAGATGTCGTTTCAAATCCATTTACGAGCTGAAAAGGACAAGCTCCCGGCAATATTTTCATGTTTAAAGAGTCGGAAAAGAGCTTGAAAGCAAACCCCTGTTTTTATTTTCTTTTAACGAGTCAAAAAGGGAAAATACTCAACGATATTTTTATTTTCTACGAGTTAGAAAATAGCTTAAAGGTGACTCACCTTGGAGGAACAAGTGGTATAAAAGGTAGCAACTGGTTTTGGAAATGGTGGAACTGCTCAAAACATGTAATGGTCAAGAGGCTAGCTAATAAAATGATGCAAGAGCATTCAACCCAAGGAAAATCAGTGTATTTTAGTAGACATGGGGGGTCATGTGTTTTAGGGAAATTGGTTTCCTAAGTGTTAAGTTAATGTAATATTTAGGCTTTTAAGTGAGTAGGATAGGAAGTAGTTAGATGTGTGAGGATGTTTATAAATGCTCTCGAATAAAGGAGAACATGAGTGGTTAATAATGACAAAAGAGTTAGAAGCCAATTATAACTCTTAAAGGTAGTTTCATGATTCGAGGGACTAGAGAGAGTTCTTAGGGATTAAATGAAGTTAGAAGTGGAAATAGAGGAAATTTACTAGTCAGTTTAGTAGATCTAGGATTTGAACCAGAATTAGTTCAATAGAACCTTTTTGGTATAAATGTAAGCGTATGGGCAGAGTGAAGAAGAGGAGGCCACTGATACTGAAGATCAAGCCTGTGAGAGATAGACGGTCTCAATATGTAATCAATTGTTTATAATTATATATATAGAGGTTTATTTCATAGTTGTGTAAGTGTATGGAATGTATATTGAATGATTGAATTATATGTGAATTCATAGGTTCTGTAACAGGGGTGGAGGTACAATTAAGTAGAATACATAGAGGAGATAATGATTCATAGGAATCATCACGAGTCTTTGAATCTAATTGGAAGATCAGAGTAAGCTCTAGAGAGGTAGAGAAGTGAGAATTCACAAAGGAAGTTAAGCTCAGAGGAAGCGGAAGAGCAAAAAAACCGAAACCCTGAAGAAAAGCCCAAAACCATAAGGAAAAACACTAAAGGATGAAATAAAGTCAAAGGAAAGGAATGAGCAGAGAAGTGAAGAGGTGATGCATATGAACTATTGGATCTCGAAGATCAATGGTGTAGGCACCAAAGAACGAGGACCATCAATCTCAGAGATCAACAGTCATTGCATGATAGAAGAGCACGGGAATTAACTAGTGAAAAGGAAAGTTTATAAGCGAAATGGTATTTCGGGCAGCGAAGAAACCATAAGTGGTATCGAGCATTGAACACTCGATCCCATACATATCACGAGTAATAAAGTGGACATGGGAAATGACTTTATCAGGCAGTTAAACCCCATTCTCGTTCTCTATCCAAAATAAATAACAATCGTCGAATATGATGGAAGATCTATGGTGGAAGGTCATCATTCTGTTCTGTTGATCGGGTGGAAGTCCTACCGTCAGATCGATTTAGATCGATGGTCATAATTTGATCGGGGATCGGTGAATGGAAAGTGACACGTGATAATGCAAAGAGGTAATGAGTAGACTCGACAACAATTATGAACACAGATTTTTAATGTTTGAAGTCCGGCCTATGTGTTTCGGTCGGGTTATTCCTATGTTTTCCGATAAAGTGAAGTTCCGGTTTAAAAATGTAAGATTATGTATATTTCTATTAAAAAGGGGGTGTAATAGAAATAATGGGTGGAAAAGCCTTTTGGGTTAAGGTTTATGCATAGCCAAAGTTAAGGAAGGGTTTGTGGTTAAGTCTGATATTAACATTAATGAAGGTTGTGAAGGATTTTAAAGTCTTGATAGGAATAACTTAATGAAAGGCTTTAAGAAAGTCTTATGTGAAAACTTAATGGTTAATTGAGGTCCAATAAGTGAATATTACCTAATGGTTAGACTATGTTGGTTAGTCTATGAATTATTACCATTGATGGTTGAAGATTTGACTCCTTGGTGCGTTAAACTCCTGGGACAAATGTGCTTATGCATTTTACATGCATACGGTGGGTGTAAGCGGGGGTAATCCTTGGCATCATTTGGTATCAGAGAAGAATTGTAATTGAAACAATTGGTATTAAAACAGAACAAAGAAATTCTATGTAAAATAATTGAGAACAATTTATGTGTCAAATATTTTTATGCAGGCAGGGAAGGATCAGATTCAAGTCTGACAGAAAATAGGCAGATAGAGGGGATGTGTAGCAGAACTTGCAGATGCAAAAAATAGATGACAATTCATTCAAGGTATAGGTGGAATGGTGAAACAAGATCATGTTGAGATCTTGAAGGTGAAGTGATATGCTCTGTTTTTATTTGAGAATGTGTGTTTGTACATTAATGCACAGATAAAGGTGAGAAGTTTGCAACAATCTAGAGCGAGGAGTGATGAATTGGTTCCAAAGGAAAGAACCAGAGAGATGCTAAAAGACTGAGCTCAAAGGATAGAAGCTTAGTGAGGCATATGTAGCAAGAAGGAGACTTGTTACTGTAGAAGTATTGTTGCAGATCACAAGGGAAATTCCACAAAGGATGTGGGTAGAATTGCTAAGGGATGAAGGAAGCTGGTAAGACTTTCTAAGTGAAAGAAGAGGTGGTCAGAACCAAGTATTTCATTGTAATTGAAATAAAAGAGGACAGTTGTGTTCTTGAGAAGTGCAAATGAGTTGAAGCCTAGGAGTAGAGAGAAGTGCTCAAAGGAGGTTCCAGAGACAGAGAACCAAGGGATTTCCAAAAGACTAAGTACAGAGGAAATCTTGGTGAGGTAAGTTGCAACAAGGAAGAGTTGTTGTTGCAGAGGCTTTAATACAACTCATAATGAGTGAGTGAGGAGCTCATGAATATAGAGAAGAATAAGATGGCTATTGATAGTCATAATAGAGGTTCTAAGGAAGACCACAGCAGAAGAAAGATGAAGAAAGAGGATGCCAAGGCAAATGGCAAGAGGATGAGTCAAGAGGAAATTGACAAAGAGATTACAGAGTTAAAAGAACAACTCAATGCATTAAGGAGAATACTTGAGGAAAGCCAGAGACTAGGTTGGGACTTGAGGAAGAAGCCAGTGAAGTGGCATAAATTGCAGAGTAGGCTACAACAAAGGCAAGTAAGGTGGTTGATGGAAAAACTCAAAGAATTTGAGTTGGAAATGGAAGATTCCATTTGTGAACTAGAACAGGGAGAAATTCTAGGAGAGAGTGAAGATGAAGACTTGAAGACTGAAACTTCAAGTGTGGCCAAAGGGTCACATGGTTTTAAATCTAACAATTTATGTATGTTTGAAAGTGAAACATGAAAAGAAGGACAATTTGATGATATTGTCATAAAGGAGGAAGAAGAGAAACAGAATCTAAATTTTATTCTAGAAGAAGATGAGATAGATATGTCTCATATATGGTTGGGGGAAAATATCAAGAAACCAACTGAAGGGCTTGAGGAGATTGAAGAAGAGACCATCAAAGAATTTCTGAATCATATGAAGGATTTAGAACATCAAGAAGATACGATGGTTGAAACATCAAGTGGGGCCATAGGGTCTTATGTTTTTAAGACTGATAGTTTGTCTGTGGATGTAGAACAAATGCAGGGGAATATTAATGCAGATGGTGAGACAAGGATAGATCTTAGAGAACGTAAACAACAAGAGATTAAAGGAAAACTTGAAGAAGAGACTATGTTAGCTGAAAAATAGTAAAGGATAATCAATTCACCATGATGATAGGCACAGTGGAAATAGCCATGGAAACTGTTTAGACAGTCAGTAAAAAGGAAGGACATCTACTGAAAGATGTTAAGAAGGAAGAAGTCTATGCAAAGAACTTAGCAAAGGGAAAAATGACATCTGATGATTTAGCAATAACAAAGGAAGGTACGGAAAAAATGTGTGAAATTTCCAAATTATACTCCAATCGAAATTATTGAGTTATATAGAAAATTAGACTTTCAATGATCTGAAAATGGAATGTACTTGTTTAAGGGTGCAAGGTATCCATTTTCCATAATTTCAAATGTGAGTTATACACTCTAAGTGACCTCTAAAAAGGTGAAAACTTCTTATTTCTTATACAAAGATAGACTGTAGGGGCATTCACCAGACATGTCACCTCTAAAGAGAGGATGAGTTCCAGAGGCTACCTGGCCCTCTATAGGCTCTGCCTAAAGAAATAACAAAGTAAACACTTAGAAGTCTTTGACATACACATACTTGAAGTTTGATGTCTTGCGGAATAAGGCAAATAACTTTCTGCAGCTGAATAGGTGATTATGTGTGTATGCAAGCTATGTATATTTGTTGTTTAACATTTTATATCAGTTTTGTTTAGCATATCATCTTCAGCAAATAAAGGCATCAAAATGATAAAGCAGTTCACCCCTTCTGGGCTACATCTGTTGGACCAAGCCTCTCCAACTAGGCTTGTCCTCTTGTATTAAAAATGCTCCAAAGGCTAATACAAGAATATTAGAGTCTCGAAAGATAGTTCTGACTGTAAATACAGAATCAGAAGATAGGAATTAGCTAAACATGCTCTTTCCCAAGCACTAAAATAGTGAAATTGTACCTTATACAGTACTTTCCCCAGTTGGCCCTGGTGGCCCTTTAGACTTGCATGGAGAATTTCGAGGTGAAGATGACCTCAATTGGTTTTGAAACCTCTGCCATTAGATTCATAAGGTTGAAAATAGCAGACATAGGCTTTTGAATCACCAAAAATGGATGAACATAGCCCCCAAACAGCTCAAACACTGAAATGGCCCTAGTGGCCCTGAAAGCTTCCCTGAAGATAAACGATGAGAAGAATGCCTCAAAAGGAAAAAAAAGATGTATAAATGGATTCAAAATGCTGAATTCCTTCATAATGGACCTTTGTTCCACATTCAATGGCTGCACAATTCCCAATGCAGCTCCCAAACTGATTTGGCTCTAGTGGCTCCTGGAACTTCCACGAAGCGAAAACACCTGCAAACGACCTCAGATGGCTGTGAAACATATGCCAATGGCTTTAGAAGGTTTAAGAGACCCAAAATCAAAAAACAATTTGTCCAAAACGGACTTTCCTAGCCAAAGTTATGTCCATTTACTCCCAACTGCCAGTTGCCCCTACAAAAACTCCAGATAACTTTAGTTGGAGCTAGTTAGGCCCGCCAAATATGGCGGGGCCACCCAAATTTGGCGCTCCACCAAAATTTCCGCCAACTTGACTGTCAGTTAATGGCTAGTAAATCCCGCATGTGAGCGGAAAAGTCGCGCTAGTGGTTTGCATTGGATTTCGCGCCCGACAGTTAAGGGTTTAGGCCAATGGTTTTGGGCATGTTGGTCACGTGTATGGGGGCTGGCCCGCTTTGGTTTCTGCCCAAACCAAATTCAAACTTTAAGACAAGTTTGTTCCCCCCATATATCAAGTGCCAACTGTATGGTCTGACGGTAAGCTGTGGGAGTGTTTTAAGCTAGGTCGAGTGTTCAGACCTCTCCATTGCTAATATTTTAACGTATGCCCAAAACACTGCTGATGTCATCATGATGTCACCTTGGCCATGTGGCAGTTTCTGATTCGATGACCAAAAGGAATATTCCCTGGAATATTTCAAGGAATATTCTGTGGAATATTCTTTTTTTTATTTTTTTTTGAAAAAATTCAAAAATTAAGAGTCATTGGGCGATTTTGTTTTTGGCTTAACTTCTGCATACGGAGACCATTTTTCAAACCTTTTGTGGTGCCGGAATCAGGATGAAGAGCTCTATCTGATTGTTCAAGTTTGAACCAATTCTGAGCACTTTCAGTTTTGACCATTTTACGACACTTGGTCCTGCGCTCGTAATCACACCTCCCAAATGAGAAGGCTTTTGGTCCCCAAAAGCTTACTGAATCTCTGAACTGAACTGTACAGCACTTGAGGAATAGAAATATCCTCTTCCGTTCAGCCAAAAGAGCATACTGATGCCAAAATGTCCTACCTTGCCAACTATCGTCATGGAAACTTTTTGCTGCATAAGCCAAGTACTCGTCAAATCCCGACCAAGTTCTTTCGCCAGACAAATCTGAAATTGCAGGAACCAACAATTAAACTTGTTGATATATGAGCTGAAATATTCCTCTAAACATGTGGGCTTGCCAACTGTCACGATGCCCATCCATTGCACCTCTGCTCCAGAAGAAGAGCTGCCTCCCAAATGAGAAGGCTTTTACCGGCTATAGCATGTTGAATGTACTACAAATGCTCATCCCAAATTCTTGGGATACTTGCTGCAAAAACTTCTCAAAAGAAGTAGAGACCCATGCTGAAATTTGAGCCCTCTTTGCTTGCATGCTTTTCCAGCTCATGGAATTGTGCACAACTTTGCACCAAATTCTTTCCCTGCACCAAATGACACCAAAGGTATCTTGTGCAACAAGACAATCATCAACAACAACTTGTCCTGAAATATGCTGAACAATGAACTCAACCATCAACATAACAAGTGTGTACACAACCGACACAAGTTGACAAAACATGTGCACCACAATCGACACAAGTCGACAAAACATGTGCACCACAATCGACACAATTCGATAACATAAGTGGCACAATCGACACAAGTCAATGAAACATGTGACACAATCGACAATGTAAAAGTGTGCTCACAAGCGACACTAGTCGACTGTCAACAAGATACATTTACAAATACCTATGCATGTATCATGTACAATTAACTATATATAGTTCGATAAACACACCTACAACATCTATGTATAGGTGCAACTTCAACTCTTCTTTTGCAAAGACCAACAGGTAAATCAACCCAATAAAAACACATATGGATGACAAGAGTTGAAATGAAAAACATTGCTGCAAAACTAGTGAGTATCATACTCATCTTTACCATCCTACAACTTGCATTCCCTTAACAAAGAATGCATTCAATCAAAATACATGCAACTTTAATTGGATAAGAATTCTAACCATTTCTTACCAATCCATTTCAAAGGCACTTCCTTTAACTGAACATCGATATCAACATGTGTATCATCGTGACACATATCAATGATGGAAACTTCCTTCCCATTCTTGCCATACTCTTTCTCCAATTTCTTCAACTTTCGTGGAAGCATTGTTGGATTTAGAGTCCAACACCTTTCAGCAGTATGTCCATGCTTATGGCAATAAGTGCAACACATGTTCATCTTCTTGATAGCATGATTTGCATTATTCAATGGAACTTTGGCTTCTTGCCTCCTTTCCTTCAAAATTTTCCTGTATGTTGCCATTCTTTTCCAACATCTAGAAACACTATGGTTAACCAAACCACAAAAAGAACATGCAATTCTTTTCCAATGCTTGTGCGGAAATTTACCATGCTTTACATGATTAAAGTATGATTGAAATCAGATTTATACCTTTCTCTTTCACCTTCATTACCTTCATGAGGAGGTGAATCAACTGAAGAAGAAGCTCCTTTTGGAACACCATAAATCCATTTAATGGTTTTAGAGCTTTCACAATTCTCTTGTTCAAGTGCATTCTTATGCACACCTTCTTCTTGCAAGGTATGTTTCAAGCTATTGCATTCCTCAAGGATACAACCTTTACAACCTTGAGATAGAGAACTTGAAATGAAACTCCTTTTAGGAACTGTTTCAATTGCCTTCATGGCTGCTTTGGAACTTTCTCCATAATATTGTCCATAGCCAAGACCCAAATTCTTAGGCCTTACCTCAACCATTATTGGCTCAACTATACCCTGTGCATGTTTGCCCAATCCTTTTCCTTCATATCCCATTTTGGACATCAACTTGAACCCTATGCCTTTGGTATGTTTCTCAAAACAACCAACATAAACATTCTTATAAGAATTTGAAGACAAACTAGAATTTTTTACCTCTTCTTCAAGCTGATACTTGGTAAGGCTTCTTTGGCAACAAGGAGTTGTGTCTCCAACTCATGCATCCTTTCCAGATTCATTTTTGCAATATGAAGTTGGCCTTCCATTTCTTGCAATTGGTCAGAAAGCAATTGCTTCTCTTCCCTCATGGCCAACAATTGTGCATGAATCTTAACACTTTTTCTTTGATCCTCAATGAGAATCTGCACCATGTCCTTCACCTTAATGAACTCATTCTTCATGTCATTATTGAAGAATTTTGTGAAGGAGGAAACTTCACTTGTGGAAGAAGTTGACATTATGTAAATGGTCAATTAAACAAAAGAAACTTCCAAATAAGAGTTCTCAAAGCTTTCAATCAAATGACAAGCTTTAACCAAATGTCAAACAAAAAACCCTTCCTTATTCAAGCAACCATTTGCAACACATAAAACAGTCAATCTCTTACATTGCTTTAACACCTTTTGCAAAAACAAATTCTCAACCCAAGCTCTGATACCATCTAATCTGAAAATGGAATGTACTTGTTTAAGGGTGCAAGGTATCCATTTTCCACAATTTCAAATGTGAGTTATACACTCCAAGTGACCTCTAAAAAGGTGAAAACTTCTTATTTCTTATACAGAGATAGACTGTAGGGGCATTCACTGGACATGTCACCTCTAAAGAGAGGATGAGTTCCAGAGGCTACCTGGCCCTCTACAGGCTCTTCCTAAAGAAATAACAAAGTAAACACTTAGAAGTCTTTGACATACACATACTTGAAGTTTGATGTCTTGAGAAATAAGACAAATAACTTTCTGCAGCTGAATAGGTGATTATGTGTGTATGCAAGTTATGTATATTTTCTATTTAATATTTTATATCAGTTTTGTTTAGCATATCATCTTCAGCAAATAAAGACATCAAAATGATAAAGCAGTTCACCCCTTCTAGGCTACATCTGCTGGACCAAGCCTCTCCAACTAGGCTTGTCCTCTTGTATTAAAAATGCTCCAAAGGCTAATACAAGAATATTAGAGTCTCGAAAGACAGATCTGACTGTAAATACAAAATTAGAAGAT
Organism: Pinus taeda; assembly: GCA_000404065.3. Lineage (NCBI taxonomy): Eukaryota > Viridiplantae > Streptophyta > Pinopsida > Pinales > Pinaceae > Pinus > Pinus taeda. The sequence goes on from APFE030290213.1 coordinate 408,948, forward strand.
AGGAATTAGCTAAACATGCTCTTTCCCAAGCACTAAAACAGTGAAATTGTACCTTATATAGTACTTTCCCTAGTTGGCCCTGGTGGCCCTTTAGACTTGTATGGAGAATTTCGAGGTGAAGATGACCTCAATTGGTTCTGAAACCTCTGCCATTAGATTTAGAAGGTTCAAAATAGTAGACATAGGCTTTTGAATCACAAAAAATGGATGAACATAGCCCCCAAACAGCTCAAGCACTGAAATGGCCATAGTGGCCCTGAAAGCTTCCCTGAAACTAAACAGTGAGAAGAATGCCTCAACGGGAAAAACAAGTTGTAGAAATGGATTCAGAATGTTGAATTCCTTCATAATGGACCTTTGTTCCACATTCAATGGCTGCACAATTCCCAATGCAGCTCCCAAACTGATTTGTCTCTAGTGGCTCCTGGAACTTCCACGAAGCAAAACCACTTGCAAACAACCTCAGATGGCTATGAAACCTATGCCAATGGCTTCAGAAGGTCAAAGAGACCCAAAATCAGAAAAAAAATCATCCAAACGGACTTTCCTAACCAAAGTTATGGTCATTTACTCCCAACTGCGAGTTGCCCCTACAAAAACTCTAGATAACTTTAGTTGGAGCTAGTTAGGCCCGCCAAATATGGCCGGTCTGCCCAAATTTGGCGCTCCGCCAAAATTTCTGCCAACTTGACTGTCAGTTAACAGCCAGTAAATCCCGTATGTGAGCAGAAAAATCAGGCTGGTGGTTTGCATTGGATTTCGTGCCCGACAGTTAAGGGTTTAGGCCCACGGTTTTGGGCATGTTGATCACGTGTATGGGGGTTGGCCCGCTTTGGTTTCCGCCCAAACCAAATTCAAACTTTAAGAAACGTTTGTTCCCCTCATATATCAAGCACCAACCATATGGTCTAACGGTAAGCCATGGGATTGTTTTAAGCTAGGTCACATGTTCAAACCTCTCCATTGCTAATATTTTAACGTATGCCCAAAACTTTGTTGACGTCATCATGATGTCATCGTGGCCACGTGGCAGTTTCTGATTTGCTGTCCAAAAGGAGTATTCCAAGGAATATTCTATAGAATATTCTTTTTTTAATTTATTTTTTTGAAAAAATTCAAAAATTAAGAGTCATTGGGCGATTTTGTTTTAGGCATAACTTCTGCATACGGAGACTGTTTTTCGAACCGTTGCGGCGCCAAAATCAAGAGGACGAGCTCTATCTAGTCGTTCAAGTTCAAACCAATTTTGAGCACTTTAATTTTTGAAAATTTTACGACACTTGGTCCTGAGCTCCTGATCATTCAAAGAAGGGAAATGGAAAACAGAGGATAGATGTTCAAGATAGATTGTTAAAAAAAGAAGACAAAAAAATTGTCATGAATGAAAATCATAAGAAAAAGGAGATGGTAATGAAAGTTTAGCAAATTGACACTGCAAAAGAAGGAGCTCATTACAGTGGAAAAGACCAGGAATACATCATTAGAGTAGATGATGTGGAGGAGAGACTATTTTACAGTCTCATGAGTTCTTTTGAGAATTCAAAATAGCATACTGATGTGCTGACAGAGGAGAAAGAAACAGAGCAGCAAACTGAATTGTTGCCAAAGGAAGATAAGGCACAGAAGCCTTATGTTTTTTTATTTTAACAAGTGTTTTGTGAGTGCAAGTTTTGTTGTAGATGCTGAAGAAAATTTGGCACAGATGAGCAGCCAAATAAAGATGAAGAAGAAGATTATGCGGAAAAATAAAATCCATGGAACAAATATGCTCAATTGCTGGAAAGAATGATGGAAAGTCATGATTCAGTACAGACAGAAATAATAATGAAAGAGGGTAAGGATGAAAGGGAGGTAGTAAGCATAGGAGACAAAGCAAAATTTGGAACAAGAGAAAAAGTAGAAGAAAAAGTAAACCAACAACTACAAAGTAAAAGTAACTAACAGCAGTTTAAAGAGTTAGTGGACAGCGGCAACAACCTGAAACAAAGAGAAAGAGGTAGAAGTAAGAGGCAGAGTATGGACCAATCCAAAGATGTGATGGAAGAAGAAATTAAATAATTGTGGCAGTTGATGATGAAACATGCCATAGAGAGAAAGTTGATGACAGCAGGAAGGATGATCAATTAGAACTTCAACCTGATTGACAAGGAGAAGAAGATGGAGCAAAAGGCATCAGAAGTACAACATTAGCAAAAGAACAAAGCATTTGGGCAGCTACAAACTAAAGTTTGGGACCCTGGAGGTTTTTCCAATCAACTTATGAAGACACAAGATTAGGAGATCATGAATATTTTCTACTTTGGGAGTTTGATGCAGGAGCATTCAACCCAAGGAAAATCATTGTATTTTAGTAGACATAGGGGGCTCATGTGTTTTAGGGAAATTGGTTTCCTAAGTGTTAAGTTAATGTAATATTTAGGCTTTTAAGTGAGTAGGATAGGAATTAATTAGATGTGTGAGGATGTTTGTAGATTCTCTCGAATAAAGGAGACCATGAGTGGTTAGTAATGACAAAAGAGTTAGAAGTCAATTATAACTCTTAAAGGTAGTTTCATGATTCGAAGGACTAGAGAGAGTTCTTAGGGATTAAATGAAGTTAGAAGTGGACATAGAGGACATTTAGGATTCAGTTCAGTAGATCTATGCTTTGAACCAAAATTAGTTCAACAAAACCTTTCTGGTATAAATGTAAGCCTATGGGCAGAGTGAAGAAGAGGAGGCCACTGATACTGAAGATTAGGCCTGTGAGAAACAGAGGGTCTTGATATGTAATCAATTGTTCATAATTATATATACAGAGGTTTATTCCATAGCTATGTAAGTGTGTGGAACATATATTGAATGATTGAATTATATGTGAATTCGTAGGTTCTGTAACAGGGGTTGCAAGCAGAATTTTGTAAAATACATAGAGGAGAGAATGATTCAGAGAAATCATCATGGGTCTTTCAATCCAATTGGAAGATCAGAGTAAGCTCTGGAGAGGTAGTGAAGTGATAATTCATAGAGGAAGTTAAGCTCAGAGGAAGCAGAAGAGTGAAAAAACCGAAACCCTAAAGAAAACCCAAAACCATAAGGAAAAAAACTAAAGGATGAAATAAATTCAAAGGAAAGGAACAAGCGGAGAAGTGAAGAGGTGATGCAGATCAACCGTTGGATCTCAAAGTTCAATGGCATAAGCGTCAAAGAACGAGGACCATCGATCTCATAGATCAACGATCATCGCGTGATAGAAGAGCGTGGGAAGTAACTAGTGAAAAGGCAGGTTTATAAGCGAAATGGTATTTCGGGTGGCAAAGAAACCATAAGTGGTATCGAGCATTGAGCGCCCAATCCCACACATATCACGACACATAGCAGTAAAGTGGAAAGGGGAAACTTCTTTATCGGGCAGTTAAACCCCATTCTCGTTGTCTATCTGAAATAAATAACAATCGTCGAATACGATGGAGTTAGATCTATGGTGGAAGGTCATCATTCCATTCTATTGATCGGGTGGAAGTCCTACCGTCGGATTGAGTCTAGATCAATGGTCATAATTTGATTGGGGATTGGTAAATTGAAAGCGACATGTGATAATGCAAAGAGGCGATGAGCGGACCTGACAACAATTATGAACGCAAGTTTATAATGTTTGAAGTTTGGCCTATGTGTTTCGGTCGGGTTATTCCTATGTTTTCCGATAAACTGTAGTTCCAATTTAAAAAGGTAATATTATGTATATTTCTATTAAAAAGGGGTTGTAATAGAAATAATGTGTGGAAAAGGTTTTTGGGTTAAGTTTTATGCATAACCAAAGTTAAGGAAGGGTTTGTGGTTAGGTCCGATATTAACATTAATGAAGGTTATGAGGGATTTTAAAGTCCCGATAGGAAGAACTTAATGAAAGGCTTTAAGAAAGTATTATGTGAAAGCTTAAGGGTTAATTGAGGTCCGATAAGTGAATATTACCTAAGGGTTACACTATGTTGGTTAGTCTATGAATTATTAACATTGATGGTTGAAGATTTGAATCCTTGGTGAGTTAAATTCCTGGGAAAAATGTGCTAAAGCATTTTACATGCATACTGTGGGTGTAAGCGGGGGTAATCCCTAGCATCATAAAACCAATCATCTCTACGGACCCTCAAGAAAGGGTAAAACAACCAAGTGAAAGTGTATGATCGGCCAAGTAGATAGTGACAATGGAAGGAGAAAAACCGAGGCTCATCTAACGGAAGAGGCTGATAGAATGGAAATCACGAGGGTTAAAATGGAGATGGGTTCATTTTTACACAAGTTTGAACCATAGGGAACTATGCTTGGATTCATTTTCATGTTTACACAAGCTTGAAAAGAAAAACTATGCTTGGATTCAGTTTCATTTTTACACAAGTTGGGTTCATTTTTACACAAGCTTGAACCATGAAAAAACTATGCTTGAGATTGGTTTACATGCCCCTAGCATGATGAATCGATTCTAGGTGCATTCCCCCTAAGCTTCATTACATTCACCTAAGTAAACTACTCGTGGCTATGAGATGGATGGAATGAAGGTTCATATATGAGATCAAGTGAAAAACTTGACTAGGATTTTATGAGATCTAATCAAAGATCGACACTAATGGCCCTTATCTTCCCCGCATCGATGTGCAGAGATTAGTATTGTCCCTAACAGCAACTGGAGTGACTGAGCTGTGTTCCAGTCGCGCTAGTCCCGTTATGGAAAGTTTTTTAAATTAAGAGTTGAAGCTTCCAACTCTAGAAGCTTCATAATGGAATTCTGGTAAATAGTTTGGCCGGATGGGGTCGAGGATGTCAGATTGGGCTCCTTTACCCTATAATGATGGAACTACCTCAACAGATAAGACCTTCTCCCATGAGAAGAGGATCCATCTCCCATCCATTCATCTTATATAAACCTCCCTTCTTCCCAAGCACAAGCTAGTGTTAGTGTTGAAGGTGAATGTTGGTGTGCTAGTGCTATTTTGGTTTGGGGTAAATAGCAAGCTATTCATAGTTATAGCTATCTAGTTGTGTGAAGGAGAAGTGTGATTTTGGTTTGGAGTGAAGCCTAAAGGGAAGAGCCTTAAAACTATTGTTGATTGGGGCCATCATGGAATGCTAGCATAAGTGTGTGGGAACCTAGTGTTGTCAGAGGAGAACAGAAACGTCAAGACAATGGTTGTAATCTCTTTTGATTCAATATATATGCAACTGTCGATTGGTTTCTTGCATGATTTGTCATTTCGTCTTTAAGGTTTTTGCGATCTTCAAAATTGTGTAGATCATCTTCCGGATTCATCGCATTAGTTTTATTTTGATCGACATTTCGAACTAGCAATGGTGGTTCATCTTCAGGATGTCAAAGAATAATGAACGCTGATCTTTTTTCCTTCAATAAATAGATATGAGATGTTTTGCCGATAGATAATTAAATCATAAATTATTATATTATTATTCTAATTATCTTTCGTTATTTTATTATTTCAATTGTTTTAATTATGTTTTATTGCTTTAATTATATTATATTAAATTTGTTATTAAATTGTTATTTTATTAGGGCTATGGTTGTTTTGATTTATACGCTACTTTAATTTCTTACTTGTTAACTATATTATTTTATTAGGGTTATAGTTATTTTTTATTTATATCCTATTTATTCTAATTATGTTTTGTTGTAGTTGTTTATCATTTTGTTTTCTATTAATTAAATTAGTGTATCCATATGTATTATTGATAATACATTTTGATAATGTATGTTATGAAATATATTATCGTAATATTACATTAAATTAATATATATTATAAAATATATATTACATTAATATTATTAATAATATATCAAGATATATTATAAAATGTATAATTGAGTTTACCTTTATAAATAATATTAAATATAATAATTGTTAATTTTAGATTATTTTTGAGTTGATTCAGCCGCCTTGCAAACATGATACACCAAATATAGCATTCGGGGAGATTTCTTGCTCGTACTTCTCGGTTTCCCAGAAGGTATTCTGCAATTCATGGTTTCCTACTAATCCTGTTTACCTAGATCATCCAAAGCAATCATTTCATATTTTTGACTCATTAAAATTAAAATATCATGCAAGCACTTGTCCTTTCAAGCTCATTTCCAATCGAAAGCGATAGAGCCATCTTTGTTTCTTTCTCGACTCTTAAAAAATGAAAGAGCACCAGTCTTTTATACGTCTTAATAATTTATTAACCACGATCCGATAACACCCTGTTAGTCTTTTCTAATACCAAATCGTGAGTTTCCCTTAAAGAAAATTTTAAAGCCTTGAAGTTATTTTTTTTGTCAGCTAAGACAAGGTCATCGTGGTTGAACCATCTGGTTCACCCAGTTCCTCTTCCTATCCTCCATCTGAAAGGTTATTTGAGAATTCATTTCCTGAGTTACCAAAATCGCTCAAGGACCAAGGTGTTGAACTCGGAATTGTTCTGATCATTCAACCTTTTTCATCTCGTCCTCCGCCTACTTTTGATATTGTGTCATCTACTAATCTTGGCCCAGAAACTCCGGACAATCCCATTCAAACTCCTGAGGATTCGTCAACCACTGATGGTCAACTTGGACTAGTTATCTACCCTCTGAATCCTCTGGTTGACCCTGTTGTGATATCACCACAACATCCTTACAATCCATATGACCAGTCAGGTGTTCCTTTGGAACTATGCCCTCATACTTCTTCGGTCATTCGTCGTCATTTGTTCCCGGATATGGAACCCAAAGGTGATGCTCCAGTCACCTCTCCGGAAGAGTCTGAAGTTTCTACTCCACACACTATCGAGGAGGAAGAGCAGCCTTTTCCTCTTGAGGTTTTCCCCTATATAGGAGCTATTCCCACCAATTTTCCACCCAACTATGTGTCTTTGACACAGTTGGTTTCAGGTACACCTAGTGCCTCATCACTTTACCATAACCTTGTTTGTGTGTCAAGCACCATGCCTACTTCAGGTCTGTTCATTGCCAACATGACTTCCCAACAGGCTGTTACTTCAGTCCTGATGCAACCCACTATTCTGAATACCCTTGTATCATCAATCCTAGTTACCCTTCAGGCACAATTGGTAGTTTCGAAGAATGTCTCTGTCAGTTCTTCCATCCCTCTAATCAGTGGCCAAGTTGTGTCATCGTCTGGGGGGAATAGCCCGAATGTTTCTATGTGTCAGGTGCCAGCAATATGAGTGGCTCACAAGATCACATGGTCGATATGAACCAACCTTCTTCTGGTATTATTCATAACCCTGTTGATCCTACTGGATCGAGCAATGTCCAGTACCAATAGGTTCAAAATCTCGTTGGTCCATATGGGTCGAGCAATGTTCAATATCAATAGCCCTATGAGGCTCAATTTCAATACCAAACTCCTTACGTTCCATATGGTTCTCAACGAATGGTTAATCAACCTTACACCCTTCAGTCTAGGAAGTACATTCACCCTAGCTCTTCCACCTTCGAGGGTGGCTATGGCAATATTAAGTTCGGAAATATCCTAGGCACTATTCAAGTACCCTTGCAACAACAAGGATAGCCCTTACAACAACAAGGGTATTCTTTGTTACCGCAAGGGCAACCTTTGTTGTAGCAAGGGCTATCCGCACAATCGCAAGGGAAAATGATCCTGCAGCAAAGTCAACTACAACAACCACAAGGTCAACCCTTGTAGCAGTTGCAGCAAATCATGCAGCAGCAGATGCAATGTGCTTCGCACACCTCACAACCCATGTCCTTGTAGGGCCAACCTCTATAGCCTTAGGGACAAATTTTGCAACTGCAAGGTCAAGCCTTACAACAACAAAACCAACCAGGGCAGCAACAACCCTTGTATACATATCAGCAGGGGAAACCCTTGCAAGGGCAAGGCCAAGGTCAAGTCCTTCAGCAGTAGGCCCAAAATCCTAATGTCCTAGGTCAACAGGTCCAAAATCCTTCTGGCCAAGGGCATTAGGTATAAAACCCTAACACCCTAGGTCAATAGGTTCAAAATATTTTTGGTCAAGGCCAGTAGGTACACAATCCCTATGTCCAAGGGAAACAAGTGTATCAACCTTATGCCCAAGGATATCAGGTCCAAAATCCTCTTATTCAAGAACAAGAGGTTCATCACCCACATGTTCAAGGATAGCAGGTCCAATACCCATATGTCCAAGGTCAATAGGCTCAATGGCCTTTTAACCCATATGTTTCTTATCAGCAACCTATGACCAGATAGTTCCAAGGTGTTCAAGGTCAAAATCCCCCCTATCGTCAAGGTAATCCAAAATGGGGGCAACCTTAGAAGCCATATGGACGAAATCCCCCACTGTAGGGCCAAAATCATTACCAATAGGGATGGGCTCCTCCATTTGAACCTGCTTATTAACCTCCCATGCCTTTTAACACCCAATTTCCATTCTTGAACACACTTGAGTTGCCAAATGTATCTCGTCTTACGAATGATCCAATCCTTCATTCACCATACTGGCATCCAATGCCATCCAAGATACCAAGCGATTGTCAAAATTTCGATGGGAAAGCTAAAGAATATCCTCAGGCCCATGTGATGACATATCACCTCTAGTGCTCGTCGAAATCATACGTTAATGATTACATTTGTCTCCATCTTTTCCAAAGATCCTTCACGAGCACTACAGCCAAGTGGTACATCGAGCTGCTTCAAAGTACTTACCATGACTTTAACTCTTTAGCCATGGCTTTCCTCACACATTTTCAGTTGCCGATTCACTATGAAACTGGCACCTATTTGCTCGCATTGCTTAAGCAAGATACTACGACACACATCTCTGATCATATCCATGAATGGAGACGTAGACGTCACTTGATCAAATTTGAGATTGTTGATCAGTTGCTCACTGAATGGTTCACCAAATCATCCGTGGCCCCAATTGCGCATGATATAGCTATGGGTGGATGCATCACTGAAGAGCAAGCCATCGCTCGTGCCCAGTACTTGGATCTAGTTTACTCTCAGTCTAGCACTTTGTATGAGTTATTATCTGATGCTCTGTGGCCATCATCTGATCCCACAGCATCCAAGTCACAAGTTGTACCTCTCACTGATGGAGTTATTGGTTGAGTATCCCAGACTCCTACTAAATCTTCTTCCAAACAGAAGTCGATCTCAAATTTTGTTCCTAATAGTTCATCCCAAAATCCAACTAGCCCTAGTAAAACCTCAAAGGTCCATGCTGTCAAGTCTACCACAGCGGACAAATCCTCAAAAGGTAAGAAAAAATGAAAAGGAAAGGGTAAATCCGATGCCCCAAAACATGGTCCTCCCAAATCGTCTGCTGGCGAATCTTTGCAACAGAGACTAAGTATCCCTGCCTCATTTGTGAGGAGGATCACTACACTGAGGATTGTCCTCGACGATCCGAAGTTAGCCGCTTGCTCAAGGAGACCACTGTTGTCCTCAAAGAGCCATTTCCATCTTAGCAGATCTAAATGGTAGACCAACCCAATCATCTAACTCCTCAAGATCTCAAGTGTTCATGATGAGTATGCTTATTAATGTGGCTACTAGATCGAAAGATTATCAAACTCTTGCTTCGGCAGCTGGGAAAGAGAAAGAAGTTGCACCTTCTTCTTCTATCTCGAGTTTTTTCCCTATTCATATTAAGCACCCTAACCCTAACTCCACTATACGTCCACCCTCTCGAGGTGTGTTGCGGAAATCCTCATACAATCCTAATGCCTGAGCCACTCAACACTATAATATTGTTGAAGATTTAGCTCAAGCGTCGTCAGCTATGTAGCACGAGGTGCTCCAAAGCTGCCCATCACAATAGAAACATTTTTTGTTAGCCATCGGTGGTATCAATCCCATCGATTCCAATTTGATATGTTTTGATCTAGAGAACCATGTTCCACACCTCCCTCATCAGATTTTCTTTCTCATTCAGGTAATCATCAATGAGAATACCATCCACCAAATTGTCATCGATGAAGGTGCTTCCACCTGCATCATGTCAACCACATGTTGGAAGGCTATTGGTTCTCCTACTTTGAACCAATCTTCAAACACTTTGGAAGCTTCCGATGGGTGTGATTTGCGGCCCTTCAGTGTCTTACCTAAGCTTTTCATCACTCTAGAAGGCAAGACAGTGCAAGTCGATGTAGAAATTGTTAACGCCAATCTCAATTATCATCTTCTACTTCGTCGGAGCTGGACCCATGCTATGCATGCTGTAGCTTCCTCTTTATTTTGCATGATTCGTTTCCCCATCAAGGGAAGATTGTCACGGTCGACTAGTTGTCTTTCTTTGTCTCTTCCTCCATGGATGGAAATGTTCTGTACGTAAAGCACACTAGTGCTCCCTATGAGAGCTTGGGGGCATGTATTTTTAATGATTCTGCCTTAATGGGAGTTTTTCCACTCCCACCTCCTCATGTTGCCCCTATCAACATGGTCTCCGTTAGATCTGACCCTTGGGTCATACCTTCACCAAATCTTGTTGATACCTGGGACAACTTTATGCTGCTTAGTCCCACCAAATTCAATTACATAGAAATTATTTCGGCTTTGAGTTCCACATCCTATGATTCTTTTATGTCAAAGACCTCTCTCAATACATACTCTCAATCCCCGTGGCTTGGCACTTTGGAATCACTTGATCCGTTAACTGAGACTTTCCTTGTTGATGAAGGCATCATGGAAGTCATGTCTCTCAAGGAACCACCTTGGATCGATACTCATCATCACTCCTCATTCCTGCCTCGTTTAGCGGTCATGCCTACCACTTTCAAAGATTCCTCTTCTCCATTTCCACCACTAATCACAACTCATGAAGTATGGTTGGAAGGAAATGTGGGTAATATTAACCAAACGATGCCGATTAACATTTCTATCAAGCCCGGTATCATTGAACATGTTCATATTGGGGTATCTTGTTCTCCGAATGAGATTAAGACTTATACTCGTTAATTTCAGAAATTTTGTGATGTGTTTGCGTGGTCCTATGAAGAAATTCTCGGCATTAATCCTAGTATTGTAGTGCATGAAATACCAACTTATCTGCATGTGAAGCCCGTTCACCAACGGCTTCATCCGGTGCACCCTAGAAAGGTTGCCGCTATTAAGGCTAAAGTTGAAAAACTTCTCAAAGCTGGCTTCATTTATCCCAAACCTCTTACAGATTGGGTGTCCAATATTGTCCCGATGACTAAAAAATAGGGCACGATCTTCATTTGCATTGATTATCGAGATCTAAATCGTGCTTGTCCTAAAGATAACTATCCTACTCCCTTCATTGATCAAATCATTGATAAATGTGCCAGGAGCGAGATCTTTTCCTTTATGGACAATTTTTCTGGTTACAACCAGATCAAATTGCACCAGCGAATGAAGAAAAGATAGCTTTTATCTGTCCATGGGGTATGTTCGCATACAAAAAGCTCCCTTTCTGCCTCAAAAATGTTGGGGCTACACTTCAACAGGAAATTTCCTATGCATTTCATGATATTCACAATATTGTCCAACCTTACTTGGAAGACCTTCCCACTCATTCTCGTAAGCGCCAAGATCACCCAGACCATCTTCGGTAGATTTTTTTGTGTTGTAGACACTATAACATTCGGTTAAACCCACACAAATGTGTTTTCTGCATAGAATCTTTATGACTCCTTGGCTTCATCGTTTCCAAGGACGGTATTCACCTTGATCCGCTAAAAGTTGAGGCCATTGTAAACTTACCACCTCCATCTTCACTACACCAACTCCAGAGCCTAAAAGGAAAGGCCAAATTTCTCTGTTGTTTTATACCCAATTATGTTGGGCTTGCTACAGGATTTACTCGATTGCTAAAACAAGGAACACCCCTTGTCTGGGATGAGGTGGCCCAAAAATATTTTGATGATCTTAAGGCCATCCTCGTAAATTCTCCTCTGTTTCACCCACTGGATTATTATTGAGATTACTTCCTTTACCTCACCATAGCCCCTAGCATCATTTCTATGGTCTTGGTCCAAGACGATGACGAAGGAAATGAACATGTTATCTACTACCTTAGTCATAATCTCCTTGACAATGAAACACATTATGCACATCTCAAGAAGTTGGCTTTGGCTATCATCCGGGTTGTTCAACGATTTCGGCACTACATCCTTCTATGCACAACTACACTGATTTCTAAATGCAACCCCATGACCTATATCCTGACTCTTTAGTTTCTTGGGGGAAAATATTCTAAATGGATCATGATCCTACAAGAATTTGATTTGGTATTTACTACTACCAAATCTAAGAAGTCACTCATTTTCACCAAATTGATTTGTTCCCTTTCCTCTAAGTCTTTTCCTGTTGTTGTAGATGAACAGCTTACAGATGAGACCCTCTTCCTTATTAGCACCCTTGATCCATGGTACAGTGATATCATCGTGTATCTCCAGATGTCCACGTTTCGGTCCACGTTGACTAAGGATTATCATCGAAGGATTCAGCATCACTCCTAACCCTACCATATTATTGGTGATACTTTATACCGTGTCCATGTCAATTCAGTTATTTGCCAATGCGTTACGATCGAGGAAGCTGAAAGATTTCTCAATGGTTGCCACTTCAGGACATGTGGTAGTCATATGTCTGGTTACGCTACCGCTCAAAGAATCCTTCGCGTTGGTTATTTCTGGCTGTCTATTTTCAAGGACTGCATTCTTGTTGTTCACAAGTGCCATGAATGCCAAATTTACCAACGCAAGATGTGTGCCCCACCCACTCACTACACCCCATCATTACTATTGGTCCTTTTTCTAAATGGGGCATTGATTATATGGCATGTAAACCTCGTTCGGTCAGGGGGGATGGCTATATTATCATTGTTGTGGATTATTATCATTGTAAGACCATAGCTCAATTCCTTTTCAACCATGTTATTTCTAGGTTCGGCTTACCTCAAGCCATTGTCATAGACCATGGCTCCCATTTCAAAGATTACATAATGGTTGAGTTGACATCCACATGGGGTTTGCGCCACGATTTACCCCATATTACCCTCAAGCCAACAGCCAAGTTCAATACATGAACAAGGTTTTGATTACAATGCTTCAGCTTACTATTGAGATGCACAAGTTAAATTGGCATCTCATGCTCTTTTCAGCTTTGTGGGCTTACCGAACCTCAACCAAAGACACAACTAGTTCCACACCATTCCAGCTTGTCTATGGTCTAGAAGCAACATTGCTAATCAAATACGAGATTATTTCACTCAAATTAGATGTTGAACTCCTCCCCGAAACATCACCTCAGGAGGAATGCCTCTTATATTTAGAACAACTAGATGAGACTCGTCGTCTCACTGCCTTGGTCATCAAAGCACAAAAGAAACGGGTCAAATCCCATTTCGATTAGTCGGTCTACCCTCGCACATTCTTTGAGGCTGATTTGGTATTATTATATGACCAAGCTAACGATAAGTTGGGGGTAGGCAAGTTCGAGCCCATGTGGCATTGGCCCTACATTGTGAAACGTGTTTTGCATAAAGGAGCCTATGAGCTTATTGATTATGAAGGAAATCCTTTGGATAAGCCTCGAAATGGGCTTTACCTCAAGAAGTATTATTCTTAGGTCATCTTGCATGGTTACTTGTGTACATTAGCTTTTGTGCGGTGTGGTTTTGTGTGTTAGTTTTGAAACAACTTTCCTGTTTACTATGCTTTTCTTGCTTTGCAGATGTCTGCGACTCTCCACATCGGTTTCATTGATGGTGCTTTCCGTAGTACCCGGAACCTATCATCTACGACATGGGATATTGATGACCCTAACGGTAAGTTGATTGACCTTCAAGGTATCTATCTAGGTCACACAACTAACAACATTGTTGAATACAGTGTGGTCATCAAATTGTTGTTAGAAGCCATTTGTCTTGACATTAGAGAGTTTGTTATCAACCTGGATTCATAGCTTCTCATCCTTCAATTCAACGGGCAATATTCTATTAGAAACCCTCAAATATTGAGAATGTATCTCCATATTCGTCTACTGGAAAGACAATTTTGATTACATTACATATCATCATATTCCTAGATGCATGAATACATTGACAAATGCATTAGCTAATTATGTGTTGGATAGATATTTATGAAACATGTGAAAAGATAAAACAAACCATTTGTACCATAGTAGACAAGAAAATACAATATATATAGATATGGTGATAGTGTTTGATACATCAAAACCCCAAAAAAAAAATTGTGTGTCCAAAGTAACATCGGCGGCTCACAGGCCTCATATATTCGTGGCACGCAGGCCTCAAAAATGAAAGTTTTGGACCTAGGAACTAATTAGCATGGTGATTGTGGTAGCATGATACAGCTCGTTCAACACGAGTCAGAAATCGGTGGATCCGATCCAAGACTCCCACCATGTGTCTCTAGTACTGACGAGGAATGTCTCCTACCCAAGCATACTCTGGCATACCACGAGTCAACCTCTCAAGGTTCCTCGCGATATCCTCCTCATTGCCACTCCCCTCCTGATAAGGAGCAACAACATCAATTTGGTGAGGGACTCGCTGTAGGTTTTAACCCCGTACAAAAATTACCTGCATACGAATTCTAAATCACAGGAAAAATGAAAATGCGAGAGCATAACACATAAAACACATATACACAGAGATTTCCCATTGGATCCCAAAACCGGGACTACCAGCTTGATTGTTCATTATGTTCCTTTCAATGTTACAATACATATTTATACATGCCAAAGCATCCAATACATGGACCGAAAAACCATCGTGTCCAAAACCATGGACTGAAAACAATAGGTAGGTTCGCCCAACCTAATATAGGGTCCAAAAAAAAATTTCCCGGGGCGCTGCCCCAGACCCCGTAGAGGGGAGCTACCCGCCCCCCTCAAACCCCCCGGACAGGGTGGTTTTCGCCCCCCTGTAACTGCCCCCACTATGCAATCAGTGCAACGAAGGAGGGGCTTCGCCACCCCTCTAATCCCCCCGGTTCACTACGTAGGTTAGTCGTGGAAAGAATATAACACAACCCAACATGGTCGAGTTCAAGAAAAAGGAGGACGTTGATGTGAAGGGACTGTTTTGGGCAAGAAAACATCTGTAATAAGGTCGAGCTGCTATAAGAGGTAGATCGTAGGCCTAGAGGCAAATTTGGGCAAGATTTAGGGTGTTTCTCTTCACTGTTTTGGGTCCGAATTTGAGCAGGTGACAAGGCCAAAGAGCAGCATTGAATCTGGACTGTTTGGTGCGGATTAGGGTGAACTACTTCCTGAAATTGAAGGCTACAAATCCCTGTTGTAATTACAGTGGGACACAAGATTGTTTTGATGAGTTGTGGAGGGTCGTAAGGCCATACCCCTACAACAGTTACATGGCACAGACAACGTAGGACATCAACTTCTCAAGGGAGGTAAGTCGCACTCTTTTCTAGGACTGTTGCAAAGTTTAGAGGTGGTTGTTAAGGTATTGTTGATGCCCTAACCAGAGTTGCAGAACTACAACAGTGCACCAACATTCAAGTATAAATATGAGGATAATTTGATGATGAGATTGTTGCTAGAAGGATCAATGTCTGTATGACAACAGCAAGCATGGCAAGCATTGCATGCTGTGATGGGACAACAAGCAAGCATAGAATGCCTATGTCACTAACAATAGGACAACAGTGGCTGCCATGGTGCAACAATGGCACATGGAACAACAGTGCAACATAAGGTACAACAGTATGATGTGTACAACATGGTCATGAGGTCCAACATTATGATGATGGGTGCAACATGGTCATGAGGTCCAACATTGTGATGATGGGTGCAACATGGTGCAGTACGGTGAGGTGCAACATGATAGGTGGAGTCACTTTGGAGAATCAATTGAAGCAACATGTCTTCAACTGATCTCATGTATCATCTTCTTAGAGATGATTTATGCTCTTATTTAGATAAGTCATAGTGTTGACTTCTATTGTAAATGTACCATCTCTCTCTCTGCTGAACTATTGAAGAACATATAAGAAGAATTGATTAAGGGTTTCCCCACATTGGGGTTTGTCTCTAGCTAGCACCACATTTTGTGTCCTCTTGTCTTGGCTTGTCTTCTGCGATCTATATTTATGTTCTATCTGCAATTACTTTAATGTTGATGTGATTGCTAATTTGGAAAAGATATTGAGCTAACTGTAAAATTAAAATAAATTGTCTAAGCATAGAACATACATAAATTTAACACAATATGACCCAAATATTCCAACTCTTGTACTCCAAAGAAACATTTGGAAGTTTTTTCATATAATTGTTTCTCCTTCAATATTTTGAGCACTCTGTCAACATGTTGAACATGATCTTTCCAGGGCTTGTTGTAGATTATTATGTCATCAAAAAATAATAACACAAATTTCCTAAGGAAGGGTTTGAAAATGGAATTCATCAAACCTTGAAATGTAAAAGGTGCATTGGTAAGACCAAAATGCATGACCAAAAAATCATAAAGACCCTCATGAGTTCTAAATGTTGTTTTCAGAATGTCTTTAGTCTTGATTCTAATTTGATGATATCTTGAACGAAGGTCCAACTTAGTAAAGTAAATTGCTCCATGCAATCCATCTAATAATTCATCAATGAGAGGAATGAGAAATTTATCTCTAATAGTGAGCTTGTTGAATTCCCTATAATCCAGACACATGCGCCATGATCCATCCTTCTTGTGCACCAATACTATTGGAGCAGAGAAAGAACTTTGACTAGGTTGAATTGTACCAGCCTCTAGCATTTTTGCAAGCATACATTCAATTTCACTCTTTTGGGCATAGGGATATTTGTAAGGCCCGATGTTTGGAGGAACACTTCTTGGAATCAAATGAATAGCATGATCATGATCGTGAATAGTTGGGAGGCTTTGGGAGTCTTGGAATGATTTTCCAAGACTTTTTGGAGATCTAGACAAATAGATGATTTTGATGTGGGAACCTCTAGCGAACATAATTGTGCAATTACGCCTCATTGTTCTTTCTTTATAAGATTTGTCATACCGTTATAACTGATTATATTTCCCGGTTTCCCTATGATACCTCTTAATTCAACTTCCTTTCCTTCTGAAAAAAAAAATTCAAAAAAAATTCTTGAAAATTGAAAGCTATCATACCCAAAGATTTTAGCCATTGAACTCTTAGTACAACATCAGCACCACCCATTATAATGGAAAGCATTGGACTATTCAACGCATATTCTCCCATGGATAGCTTGATATTATGACACTTTCCAGAGCAATTTATGGTTCTTCCATTTGCAACCAGCACTTGACACTCTGGTGATGGATATAGAAAGCAATTCAATTCCTTGGATATCTTACAATGAATAAAATTATGGGTATTGCCTAAATCAGTCAACACTATTACCTTTTTTTTTCTTGATATGTCCTTTTATCTTCATAGTTTGAGGTGGCTAATGCATTACAATCTATGGTTGGATTCATTTCTTTTTTCTATAGGGTTTGTTCCTACTGTATATCCTCGTCTTTTGATGTTTCTTGTTCATTTTCATCCTCTTCACAATCTATGTAAAATAATTTCTTCTCAACACACTTATGACCTTTAGTGTATTTGCTGTCACAATTGTAACAAAGCCCTTCTTTTCTTTTTTCTTCCAATTGTTGTGGTGTTGACTTTGTAGGTTGTGGAAGGCTAGGGGCAACAACACTTCCATGTTTATAGTTATGAGTGGTAGGTTTCCTTGTTGCCATAATTTTTCTTTCAAATTTTCTTGCCATCCTGAATATCTTCTCCATTGAATCAGGTTCCCAAAGGCGAACCTCATGTTGGATGTTATCCTTTAAATTCCCTATGAACATATCAATCTTATGCTCCCATGGAATATCTTTTACCCTTATATTCAATTTTTGGATGTCCTTGATGTGTTTCACCATTGAACCCTTTTGTTTGAGATTTATCAATTGGCTAAAAAATATGTTTCTTTTTGTATCCTCATAATGTGCTATCATTTTTTCCGTAAAAATTACCCAAGTGACAATTTTTTTACGAGAGCAAAGCCATTGATACCATACAAACTTATTGGGTTTCAAATATAAAGTTGCAATGCGTAACTTTTGTGTGTTTTGCACATTTGGAGATTGAAATATTGCTCCATTTGTAGTATCCATGTTACGAGATTCTTGCCATCAAACTTCCTCATATCGATCTTTGGAACATGGTGGGTATTCAATCCAACGTTAGAGTCTATGAAATCATGACTAACATTTCTTTTGTTCTTATCATGAGTTTTCTTTACTACCATTTCGCCATTAGTAAATATTTCTTATAACAACTTTGTCAAATCTATCTTCAAATCTTCCATGTTGCCTTTAAGTTTTGCTTTTATACTATCCATCTTAGCTTCCATGCCATCCATCTTAACTTCCATTCCATTATTTAAACCATCCATCTTAGCTTCAGTTACTTTTTGTGAGAGCGAAATTTATTGCACTTGATCTCGTAATTTTGATATATCATGTTGCATTTCTTCCTCTCTTCATGTGGCATAGTAGAGATTTCAAATTTCTTACTAAGTGTTTCCATTATCTTTTTTCGGGTCATCAATGTGTTGATCTAGATTGTCATTAATGTCAATATGAAGCCAAGGAGAAGTAGAGCAAACTTGTGAAGAACAGGAGCAAAGCCACTGGAAAGAGGATCACATCAACGAAGGTACATAAACAGAGACATCGGAAGTCACAGAGAGATATGTCCAAGGGAAACCGCTATCGGAAGAACAAAGAGCAACAAAGCATCAAAGGAGTTAACAAAGGAGCGACATAAATCAAGACAATGCAGAATATCATAATAGAGAATAGCGAAAGTCCTCAAAGAAGCAGGTTACGGAGTAAGAAAATCATAGAGGAAGAGTCATTTGAAACCACGAGAAGCAAAGAGCAGAGGAGTATATATATTATATAGATGCGATAATAACACAGACCCGCGGATCCATTATAAACCGCCTTAATGTAATATCGCATCCATTGTGTTGCTAGTCTCAAAGCGCTGTCACCCTCGAAACCTCTGATTGTGATATACAGTTACGGACCCGATGGTCCTATTATATCGCACCGTAATGATATATCGTATCCGCCATATCGGGAGTTATATATCGCAGTGTTTTAATCCTTGTCACGTTAAAACTGCGATAGCGATATGTATGCGTACCCGACTACACCATTGCAATATGATTTAATATATTATTGCATGCGTTGCATGTCACAAGTCTCTTGTAAAGCCTTGCCACATTGAAAGCGATGATTGTGATATATATATATATATATTAGTATATTATATATATATTATATATATATATATATATAAGATATATGGACCGGACGGAGGTATTAAACAATTTATAATCATATCGCGTCTGACCGTATTGGAGATTATGCCATCGCAAGTTATAAAGGGATGCACACTATAAAACTGCGATTGCGATATATATATATATATTATATATATATATTATAATATATATATGGATGGACCCAAAACCAATGTCACTCGTCGGATCAAATAAAAGGAGATCAACGGTGGAGATTGAGCGGATTGGTTGGTTTTCAGGATAAGCGACAATAGTCCGATCGAGCGCCAAATCGACGCAATTTAACTGCTAATCACGGAGGTGAAGGGTTGATCAGAGATCGAAGAAAGTAAGGAGTAGCATTGTGGAGTTGTCTTTGATGTGCGGACTCGACGATATATATATGTCCGGGTGTATAAATATTTGAAGTCCGACTAAGTGTTTCAGAGTGGGGATTTTCGTGTATTCCATGTGTATCCCCATATTCCGATATGTTGTGTGGTCCTGGGTTTAAAGGCTTAAGGCCGTGTCATATTAAATCTCCCACTGCGATTGCGGGATTATTAATATATATTGTATGAGTATTATAAAAGGGGGCCTCTCTGATATTTTCTTTAATATGCAACATTATTTTAATTTGGCCTCTCTTCCACATTAACGTGTCCTGTGTGTATTGATGGATTTGAAGAGACAAAGGAAGTCGAAGAGTGAGCACAGAGGATACTAAAAGATCAAGCGAGCGTTGAGGACGCTGAAGATCCTGCGGAGAAAGGAAGCCAAAGGTTAGGAGTATCAGGGATATAAAACAGAGAACAAGGGAAAGTGTGAGGGCTAGCGAATTGTAAGAAAAAAAAGGAAGCCGAAGTGGAAGGAACTGGAGGATAGAAATAAGTCATAGGTCCAATAGGGTTGGGAGCAGAGGATTACAACCAAACAGATCCAGACAATTTATAGTAGAGGGTTGGAGCCCTTGAGGTTGGTGCCTTAGAACTGAGAGGATTAGTGTCCTGGGAGTTGGTGCCCCTAAATTCAAGGTTGGTGCCTTGACAAGGCAGAGTTGGTGCTTTGGAGGTTGGAGCCTCACAAAGAGTTCAAGTTGGTGCTTGGCAATTGATTGGCATCTGTACCTGTTATCTACTTCTGTGTTCCAAATATAAATGTTTTTAAATGATATGAATAATAATTGAAAAGAAATATTGATTCACCCCCCCTTAGTATTCCAACAATCAGTATTAGAGTGGGCTTCTTCATATCAGCCTAACAGCTTGAAGAAGGATTCTTAGTCATGATGAGAAATCAAGAAGTGGTAGGACAACCTCCTCTGTTCGATGGCACCAATTTTGGTTTCTGGAAAAAGAGAATGTCCTACTACTTAATGTCCCTTGGACCTAAAGTTTGGAATTTGGTCTTAAATCAGTAGAAAGCTCCTTCCACTCTTCCAATAGATCAAGACAAGAAGAAAGTCTATGTTGCAAATGCAAAAGCCTTAAACTCAATCACTAGTGGAATCACTGATTCTGAATTTACAAAGGTCATGAATTGTAACTCTGCCAAAGAAGTATGGGATAAGCTAATTGGCTTATACGATGGGGACTCCAAAATTAAGAAGGTAAAGATTCAAACTCATAGAAGGCAATTTGAAAGCCTGAAAATGGATGATGAAGAAGATATTGCATCATACTTTCTCCGAATAGCTGAAGTGGTCAACTCTCTTAAAGGATTGGAAGAAAAAATTGAAGAAAGCATCATTGTTCAAAAGATCTTAAGATCTCTCCTAGACAGATTTGACTCCAAAGTAAGTGCCATAGAAGAAATGAAGGATCTAGATACTCTCAAGATGGATGAACTCCGTGGAATCCTCATTGCCTATGGGACGAGAAAAGGTTGCCCAAGTTCCAAAGATGCAGCATTCAAGGCCTCAAAATCAAAAAATGGGAAAGAAAGGAATGTTAGTAGTGATAACTCCGATGTTGAATCCGAATTGGCGTAATTTGTATGAACGTTGAAGAAAGGATCTAAGCTAAAAGGTAAATACCCTCTTATTTGTTTCAAATGTGGAAAAATAGGTCATTATTCTGCAAAATGTCCTCATAAGCATGATAGTGATGATGAAGAAAATTCTAAAAGGATGGTATACAAAAAGAAAGGGTTCAATAAAAAGAATTTCCTCTCTAAGCAAGATGAGTCCAATGAAGATGAATTTATAGTCATAAAAAATAAAATCAACTAACCAGTTCCCTCACCGCAAAGGAGGCAATGAAGAATCAAATGAAGAAAATGACCATGTTGGAAGCCAAGAAGTATTATTCATGGAATTCACAAATGTGATGACTCAAGGCTAGATGGAAATGTAGATGAATTGTTAATAAGTGCCATTGTATAAAATGAGAAATTACGGAATAAAATCATTTCTCTCAAGGTAAAAAACGAAGAAACAAAAAGAAAGGAAGATCTATTGAAAAATAAGCTAAAAGAAAAAGAAGAAGCTAAGAACATGAAGCTGAAGTAGTATCTATGAGAAAGGAATTGGAGCAAGTTAAAAGGGGTTGGAAAAGCTCTCAAATATTTGACACTATCCTAAATAATCAAAACCCTCAACATGACAAATATGGAATAGGTTTTAAAGGAGAATCATCAAGTACTAAGAATAATGTGAAAAGCTATGTCAACGTACCTTCGAGCAACCCAAAAGAAGAAATATTATTTCATCAAAGGATCATTCTAGATCCAAAGAATGAAGAGAGAGTAACTCCAAGGAAGAATGTTGATTCGAATCATGGATGTTACAACAACTACAAAACAATGTTTCATCAAAGGCCCATCTCAAATCCAAAGAATGAAGCGGGAGTAACTCTAAGGAAGAATGTTGATTCAAATCGTGGCTATTACAACAGGTAAAAAAATATCTTTTTTGGGCATTGTTTCCATTGTAAAAATTTTGTTCATCAAGCTAGACATTGCATGGCTCGTAAGAATGACACACCAAAACTGAAGGATCAAATAAACAAACCATATGGCCCCAAAGGGCAAGGATAAATCAAGACCTACAACTCTTTTGATCCATTGGCCAAATTTGATCTGATTTGCTCATTATGTAATAATAATAGACACATTGAACAAAATTGCCCACTCAAAAGAGGAAAAGAAAGAAGTGAGAATCCCAACACAGATAAATGTGGCCTAGCTCTATGTGCTCAAAATAATGAAAATCATTGGTTTGTGGATAGTGGGTGCTCCAGACACATGACAGGGGACAAAAGGAAGTTTGTCTCATTGAACAAAAAGGAAGGAAATGTATCCTTTGGAAATGGATCTGCCAAAATTGCTGGAAAAGGAACTGTTACTCTTACTAATGGAAAAGGAAAAGTTCAAAATGCTTTGCTAGTAAATGGGCTCAAACACAACCTCTTGAGTGTTAGCCAAATTTGTGATCAAGGACATAATGTTGTCTTTAGCACAAAAGACTGTGAAATAAGGAACTCTTCCTCAGGGGAACTTGTGGTGGAAGGGGTTAGAACACCAGACAACATCTACATTCTGAACCAGATTCAAGAAGATAAATGCTACTTAAGTCAAACAGATGAAATTTGGTTGTGGCACAAGCGACCTGGACATACAAGGTTCGATCACTTGATCAATCTCAGCAAGATTAAAGCAATACGAGACATTCCAAAGTTATTCAAACCAAATCAATGAATATGTGGTCCATGTCAACATGGAGAGCAAACCAGAACCAACCACAAGACCAAGGAGTTTTCTGCATCAAAGCCTTTGGAGATCATCCATGTTGATTTATGTGGACCAACTAGAACTCCAGCACTCCAAGGAGAAAGGTACTTTGCTTTATTTGTTGATGAATATAGTAGAATGATGGGGATATATTTTATAAAATATAAATCCAAAGCATTTGAGTGTTTTAAGAATCTTAAAGCTCTTGTAGAAAATGAAAAGGACTCAAAGATTAAGTGCCTCAGAATAGATAGAGGGGGAGAATTCACATCAAAATAATTTAATGAATTCTGTAAAACACATGGAATTAAAGAGAACTCTCTGCTACCAGAACACCCAAGCAAAATGGGGTAGTTGAAAGAAGAAATCAAATAGTTCAAGAAATGGTAAGAACAATGTTAATAGCAATTGACTTGCAGCCAAAATTCTGGAGAGAAACAGTCGGGACAACTGTCTATACCTTGAATCGAACTCAATTAAGGCCAAATAATGAAAAGACTCCTTATGAATTATGGAAAGGAAGACCTACTTCAGTAAAATACTTCAATATTTTTGGAAGCAAGTGCTTCATAAAAATAAATGATGGCTCACCAAGAAAATTTGATTCACGGGTTGACGAAGGGATCTTTCTTGGATATTCTACATGGAGCAAAGCCTACAAGTGCTACAATAATCAACTATGGACAATAGTGGAAAGAATTGATGTAAAGATTGATGAAGACCTTCCAGAAAAAGAAATTGAAGAACATGAAGTTGATCCTCTTATTGAAGAAGAAGAACCTAAAAAAGAAGAAATAGATCAAGAAAAACCCAAGGAAAAAGAACCATCTCAAACCCCTTCAAAGATGAAGTTTCTCCAAAAATATCACCCAGAAGAGCAGATTATTGGCAATATAGATGAAGGGATGCAGACACGAAGAAGAATGACAAGTATACCAAGGAAAAATGATGTTGCTCTTCTATCCATGATAGAACCATAAACATTTACTCAGGCAAGTAAGGATCCTCATTGGGTAAAATCCATGGAAGAAATGTCTCAAATTGAGAAGAATGAGACATGGGAGTTAGTACCTCGTCCAAAGGCCAAAAACATAATAGGAACCAAGTGGGTATTCAAAAACAAAATGAATGAAGATGGGCAAATCATCAGAAACAAGGCAAGGTTTGTTTGTAAAGGATATTCAGAAATTGAAGGAATTGAATTTGAAGAAACATTTGCACGAGTAGCTCGTGTGGAAGCTATCAGGATGTTCATGGCATTTGATTGCTCAAAAGGATTCAAAATCTACCAAATGGATGTAAAATCAGCATTTTTGAATGGGGAACTCAAGGAAGAAGTCTACATGGAGCAACCAGAAGGGTTTAATCTAACAGAAGGAAAAGACTTTGTTTGTAAGTTGAAAAAGGCATTATATGGGTTGAAACAAGCTCCTAGAGCTTGGTACGCAAGATTGGATCACTATCTACAACAACAAGGCTTCAAGAAGGGGGTGGTAGGAAGTAATCTCTATATAAAGACGGATGAGGATAAGTTACTAGTCACACTTGTTTATGTTGATGATTTGATTTTTGCTAGTAATAATGAAGAGATGAGCCATGAGTTTTCTCAAAATATGTGAAAAGAGTTCGGGATGTTAATGATAGGAGAGTTATTTCACTTCCTTGGACTACAAGTATCTCAAACCATGGCAAGCATGTTTATATTTCAAGCCAAATATCTTAAAGACATGCTTAAAAGATATGGAATGGAAGATTGTGCACCCATGAGCACACCTATGACCACAAGTTGCAAATTGAGCAAAAATGATGACTCCCCTCCAGTAGATGCAACTCATTACAAGTCAATAATTGGAGCCCTTCTGTACTTAATTGCTACGAGACCCGACATTATGCAAGCAGTAGGAATGGTGGGAAGATTTCAATCAGCTCCTAAACAATCCCATCTGTTGGTTGTAAAAAGAATTCTCAGATACCTGAAAGGAACTCCCGATTTCGGTCTTTGGTACGCTAAGATCTCAACTCTTACTTTGACTACATACACTGATGTTGATTGGGCTGAAAGTGTCGATGATCAGAAAAGTACTAGTGGAAATGCATTCGTCTTGGGAGACTGTTTAGTATCTTGGCTCAGCAAAAAACAGACATCCATATCACTATCTACAACTGAAGCGGAGTATATAGCTGCGGCAGATTGTTGTACTCAAATACTATGGATGAAGGAAGCTCTAAACGATGTCAACATTGGTACAAATCAACCAATTACCATCTATTGTGATAACACAAGTGCGATTAGCGTCAACAAAAATCCAGTGATGCACTCAAAGACCAAACATATACCAATCAAGTATCATTTCCTTCTTGAACAAGTAGCTGAACAAAACATCATCTTGGAATATATCAATACTAAGGAGCAGATAGTTGATATTTTCACAAAACTCTTCCTCGAGAAGCATTTGAACATCTTTGTCAAAAGATGGGGGTTGTCTCTTTAGCATCACTTAAGTTTATTCATAAATAGGTTGCAGGATAGGGGGTGCAGTGCGACAGGGGGAGTCCTTGTGCACTCCTTTGCCACTGATGTCAAAGGGGAAGAGAAGAAGAATATTGCCATCAATGAAAAAGGGGGAGATTGTTGATCTAGATTGTCATTAATGTCAATATGAAGCCAAGGAGAAGCAGAGCAAACTTGTGAAGAATAGGAGCAAAGCCACTGGAAAGAGAATCACATCAGCGAAGGTACATAAACAGAGTCATCGAAAGTCACATAGAGATATGTCCAAGGGAAACCGCTATCGGAAGAACAAAGCGCAACAGAGCATCAGAGAAGTTAATAGAGAAGTTAACAAAGGGGCGACAGAAATCAAGACAATGCAGAATATCAGAATAGAGAACATCGGAATCCCTCAAAGAAGCAGGTTACGGAGCAAGAGAAGCATAGAGGAAGAGTCATTTGAAACCATGAGAAGCAGAGAGTGGAGGAGTATAAATATTATATAGATGTGTAATAACACGGACCCGTGGCTCCATTATAAACCGCCCTAGTGTAATATCGCATCCGTTCTGTCGCTAGTCTCAAAGAGCTGTCACCCCCGAAGCCTCCAATTGCGATATACAGTTGTGGACCATATGGTCCTATTATATCGCGCCCTAATGATAGATCATGTCTGCCATATCAGGAGTTATGTATCGCAGTGTTTTAAGCCTTGTCACGTTAAAATTACGATAGCGATATGTATGCAGACCCAACTACACCATTGCAATATGATTTAATATATTATTGCATCTGTCACATATCGCAAGCCTCTTGTAAAGCCTTGCCACATTGAAAGTGTCGATTGCGATATATATATATATATATTATATTATATATATTATATATATTGGACCCGAAATCAATGTCAACCGTCGGATCAAATAAAAGGAGATCAACAATGGAGATCAAATGGATTGGTTGGTGATCAGGATAAGCAACAATTGTCGGATCAAGTGACAGATCGACAGTCGCAATTTAAATGCTAATCGCGAAGGTCAAGGGTTGATCGGAGATCGAAGAAAGGAAGGAGTAGCGCTGCAGAGGTGTCTTTGATGTGCGGACCCAATGATATATATATGTCCGGGTGTATAAATAATTTAGTCTGACTAAGTGTTTCAGAGTGGGGTTTTCCGTGTATTCCATGTGTATCCCTGTATTCCGATATGTTGTGTGGTCCCGGGTTTAAAGGCTTAAGGCCTTGTCATATTAAAGCTCCAATTGCAATTGCGGGATTATTAATATATATTGTATAAATATTATAAAAGGGGGCCTCTCTGATATTTTCTTTAATATACAACATTATTGTAATTCGGCCTCTCTTCCACATTAACGTGTCCTGTGTGTATTGATGGATTTGAAGAGACAGAGGAGAAGAGTGAGCGTAGAGGAAGTTGAAAGATCAAGCGAGCGTTGAGGAAACCGAAGAGCCAACGGAGAAAGGAAGCCAAAGGTCAGGAGTATCAGGCATATAAAACAGAGAACAAGGGAAAGTTTGAGAGTTGGCAAACTGTAAGAAAAAAAAGGAAGTCGAAGTTCTGGCAGAAGTGGAAGGAACATGAGGATAGAAGTCATAGGTCCAACAGGGTTGGGAGCAAAGGATTATAACCAAACAAATCCAGACAGTTTACAGCAGAGGGTTGGAGCCCATGATGTTGGTGCCTCAGAATTGAAAGGATTGGTGTCTTGGGAGTTGGTGCTCCTAAATTCAAAGTTGGTGCCTTGACAAGACAGAGTTGGTGCTTTGGAGGTTGGAGCCTCACAAAGAGTCCAAGTTGGTGCTTGGCAACTAATTAAAACCATATATATATATTGTACTTGATTTATTGCAAAGATCACATTAATAAAAGCATCTATTCCTATTATCTACTTCTGTGTTCCAAATATAATTGTTTTTAACCGATATAAATAATAATTGAAAAGAAACACTGATTCACCCCTCCTCTCAGTATTTCCAACACAATGAATGATAATTATGCTTCACAATGCCTTATGAATCACTTCAAACTACTTTCTCAAGAAAAACTTATGCAAATTAAAAAAAAAAAACGACACCCCTTTCGTTTTCTGCTTTGTATGAGCTCAATCTTGAAATGATTGTAACTCTGTAATTTCAGATCTCCAAGTTCTGAAATTTCTGCGTGTGATAGCCCTCTGAGTCCTCTTTCCAACTCCACAAGTCAGATCACGATTGGTTTCTCCAAGAAAGAGTTATGCCCAATCTCCTGCGATGACTTGATTATAGATTAGTTCAGGAGAGCGAACTTGTACAATATGCCACGTGTCATTGTTTTGACCTTTGGCTCAGAAAATGATATCTAACAAATTACCGTCCGTCCTCTTTCTGTCACTTTTTACGAAATTTGAATCTGATGCAAAGAGAGAAATTTATGACGATTTTCCCAAGGTGACCTATTTGAGATCGAATTCGGGAGCTTGAAAAATCCTAACTTCCTTAGTTCATATCTTTGAAAATACAGCAAGCCAAGATCTGAAATTTTAGCCTTGAGGTTCATCACAATTTTAGCTCAGATGGGTTTTAATTTCAGTTTCTGAAGCTCCGTAGAAAAAAATTATAGCAAAAATGCCACGATGACTTGTTTGAAGCAGTGAAACCCTATAATCCAAAGCTTTGATACCAATTGTTATGCAACTAGCTCACAAAATAGAAGAAAGAGATAGATCAATGACTTCAAAAGTAGCCTCTTCGAGGGGGAACCGTAATTGCACAAATGAACAATTCTTAGATGATACAAATGACAAGGCCTCATATATATATATATATATATAATATATATATATTATATATATATATATATATGAGTCTAAGGGGTCACAATATAATCAACGCTGACATAACAATAATAATGTAATGGCACAATAATAACAATAGTGAGCTTCTTATGGGGCACAATAATAACAATATGGGGACATATGGACACAACAATAACAATAAGGGGTTACAATGACAATAATAATAAGGGAATACATTAGTAGTATAGGGACCTAACTTCTAATATCCATTGTTGTAAGAAAATTCAACTAGATGTAAGTAGTCTACCCATTTGATTTGTTTGTCTTTCACATACATCCTTAACATATCCTACAATATATGATTGGTCCTTTTTGTATAACCATCAGTTTGAGGATGATAAGATGTGCTAAAGTTTAACTTGGTTCCCATGTTTTCAAATAGTCCCTTCTAGAATTTGGAAGTATCCATGAAGTTTAAAGATTTCCCTCAAAAGTTTCTGCAATATTTATAGCCTCAAATATGGATTTGACTCGAATAAAATGTGTTGCCTTATTGAGTTTGTCCACCACAACCATGATAACATCATGTTGTTTTTTTGCTTTAGGTAACCTAGTAATAAAATCCATTGAAATAATCTCCCATTCCATTCAAGAATGATAAATGAGTGTAATAAACTAGTAGGATGTTGATGGGATGCATTAACTTGTTGGCATTCAAGACACCTTGATACATACTTCGTTTTTTCATTTTTCATATTTGGCCAATAGAATTTTTTTTTCCATGTTGTAATTAATTTTTTATAACCTGAATGGCCAACTGTTTGTGAAAATTTCTGAATAGAAATCCTACTACAGTAATTAATATTATTTCTTCTACTTATTATCTTAGAAATAAGTTATTCAATGTTCTTACAACAAATATCGAAATATATTCTATTGTAGTCTTCACAATTAAACTATTGCAAAACATAAATGTAAGGAAAAATACTAGCACCAATACAATCACAATGACAGTTATTTTTGGACAATCGTACTTGGAAAAACCCATTGTGGGAAAATCAGTGCAACAAATGAGGGTTCTTTATTATTCTTTAACAAATTTTCATGTACAAATTACAACCAACAAAACATGAGTGAGAACTTTATAGAGACTTCTTCACAAATTTTTGATCTAGGAGAGGTACTCCTCTTCCCCAGAATCCTTTTGTGTTCTCTGCATTAAATTTCTCACATTGGCCTAGAGTCTAGCTGTCCACGCAGGCTCTACGTTAATCTGCCTTTGTGCTGCCTCTTTTTGCGTCACCCTATTCTCACTCTATGTCTTTGCTGCCTTGCACTCTCAAAGATGTTGATTCCCTCTCTTCCTTTCTCACCTGCAACTCTCCCTCTGATTCGATTTTCTTTTGTCGAACTTCGACCAGTGAGAAAATCAATCTTACTCAGGTAATTGAGTATCTGCCTTTGGTTTGTTCTCCAAGTTCCCATCAAGTCTCCTCTTATAATCCTCTCGTTGATCAATCAACGACCCAAATTAGATTCTAATCAATGGCTAGGATCATATTGACTTGATCTCTTCCTTCTGGAAGTTTCTCCCATAGTTTAGATTAATACCCATTAATTATTTTAATTTCCTAAGTTTAGACTTAGGGTCCCATTAAAAATAATTAATTAATTTAATAAAATTGGCTTCGGGTTGAATTTCCATAAAAGATTTCTGGGTATCGGAGAATGGATGTGTCTAAGCTTCCCTGCAAATTTTGAGACTTGGAGCACATCCGATGCTACCATAAATAAACACTCCCTCTTAGTGAGGAATGTGCTCTAGCAATGCAACCTGCTGAAGCATCACTCTGTTTTGTAACATCTCTCTCTGCACTGCTGATGTTTGTCATGATTTCCATCAACTTATGCACAAACGTTGCATCTGTACTGTTGCTAACCCTGCCACTGTCAGCACTGCATCCATACTGCAACTCCCTCTGAATTTCTACATTTGTGTTGTTGTTGGCACTGCCACTGCCAACTATCCCTACATTGCAAACCACTGCTGCTACTGAAACGAATTTTCTATCATACCCATCTGCTCTTTGAACTGCGTGAACTTAGTTCTTCCAGGAGCCTTTACGAGTATATTGACTACCTACTCTCCCATGGGGACATACTGTAGTTGTATTGCCCCACACTGAACACAGTCTCTGATAAAGTGATATCAGATATCTATGTGTTTCGATCAATCATGAAATACTGGATTCTTAGAGAGTTTATACAACTTTGATTATCAAAGTAAACCCTGGTCGCCTCCATCCTTTATTTGAACAAGCTCATAAGAAATTTTCTGAGTCATATAGCTTCGCACATAGCTGTCCTGGCTGCCATATATTTTGCTTCTACTGAGCTCAGAGTTGTCAATTTCTACTTCATGTTGCACCAAGATATCATCCCTGATCCAACATTGAAATAGTACCCTGAGGTACTTTTTCGGTCTACTGAACTACCTGCCCAATCTGCATCTTTGAACCCATTCAATATGACGTCCTCTCGTCAAGAGTATTTCAACCCATATATGACTGTTCTGTGTACATACCTAAGAATGTGTCTAGTTGCTGCCCAATGCACCCTTTTTGGTTCTACCATGAATTGACTAAGAGTGTTGACAACAAAGCAAATGTTTGATCTAGTGTTGACCAAATACATGAGCGACCCAATATGGTGTCTGTACAAGTTGGGGTCTACTTCCTTGTCTCCTGATGCATCTATTTTCTTCCAATTGGTAATCATGGGAATAGTCATGTGTCGACAATCTTGCATTCTGAATCTCTTCATAATTTCTGTAGCATATCTTCCTTGTCCAAGGAAGATCTCCACATTCTTTTGTCAAACTTTCAACCCTAAAAAATAATGCATCAACCCCATGTCATTCATGTTGAATTTGGCTTCAAGATTCTTCTTGCAATCCTGTATGAGCTTGGATGACCCAGTTAGGAATAGGTCATCTACATATAATACCAAAAAAAGTGGCTTATTCTCTATCACCAAATAGTAGAGATTGGGATCAACATCACTCTTGACAAATCCCAACTGCTGCAAGTAACTATCAATCCGACCATACCAAGCTCTGGGTGCCTGCTTGAGCCCATACATGGCTTTCTTTAATCTGCAAACATGAGTTTTCTTCTCAAGAGTTTCAAAGCCTTCAGACTATTCTATGTAAACCTCCTCTTCTATCACCCTGTTTAAGAATGTTGTCTTGACATCCATTTGGTGAATCTCCCATCCCATTTAAGCTGCTAGGGATATAACGGATTTGATAGAGGTGTATCGAGCAACTGGGGTGAACGTCCCTTCATAGTCTGTTCCTTCTTTCTAAGCATACCCCTTTGCCACGAACCTTGTCTTGTACTTCTGTATACTACCATCTACATCATACTTCATCTTGTAGATCCATCATGATCCTACAACTGATCTATCTTCTAGTCTAGGTACTACTTCCCAAACATCATTCGTTATGATATAATTTTATTCTTCTACCATGGCATCCACCCATACTTGGTGTTGAAAAACTTCCTAAAAGCTAGAGGGTTCTTCAACCTGAGCTACCAATGCCTGGTACATGTCAGGTTGTCTACGCTACCTTTTCTCGGTTCTAGGAGCTTCGTGTCCCTCAATGTCTGTCGTACTAATCTGCTGGTTCTACCATTGGTGGCGGGAGGCTCAACCAACTCCTCCTCCTAATCTTGTGATTCCATCTGCTAAGAACTCTCTGCATTTATTCCTTCTAAGGAGATATTGGTATTGGTCACTATACTTGATCAAAGCGTATGTCCTCCTGCCTGTCCTCCTTGCTGCCCCTAATTCTTTTAGACAAATGGAACATATCCTGATTGATCTTCTGTAGGCATCTCATGAGATTTCCTGAAAGCTCTGTCCTCCATGAAATTTGCATCCCATCTCACTAAAATCTTCTTGCTGCTAGGAATGTAGAGTATGTACGCCTTTGAAGTCTTGTTGTATCCTACGAGATACCCTTTTTCTGATGTCTGATCCAATTTACTACTCTTCTCATTTGGAATGTGACAATAAGACACGCTTTCGAATATCCTAAAATCACTGACTTCCAGCTTCTTCCCTGTGAAAACCCCTTCAGGCGTTTTCTTCCCCAATGCTCTATGAAGAGTTCTATTCTGGATATACGTTATTGTGTTGCAAGCTTTTGCCCATAAATACCTAGGTAGATCCTGATCATACAACATACCTTTGGCCACCCCAACAATAGTTCTATTTTTTTGCTTTGCTACGCTCCGGATTATATGGAGTTTTCCGCTCTCTTTTGTTGCCCTCCTTTGCGCAGAAATATGTGAAGTCTTTGTCTGTATATTCTCCACCATTATCTGAAAGAAATACCTTTATCTTTTTCCCTGTAATATTTTCAACAAGATCTTTAAACTCTCGGAAATGATCAAAGACCTCATCCTTGGTCTTTAAGAAATAGATCCAGTTTTTTCTGGAGTGATCATCAATAAAGGTGATGAAGTATTCACCACCAGAGAGCTATTGTAGACATAGGAACACAAATAACTGAGTGTATTAATATTAATACACATTATGCTCTATTGTTACTTCTGGAAAAAGTTGTTTTAGCATACTTCCCTAGTACACATCCTCTGCATAAGTTATCATGTTCACTACTAAGGATTGTTACTCCTTTAACTGTCTCTTTGAGCATCCTCATTGCTCCATGGTGTAAATGCCCCATTCGCCTGTGCCATAATTTATTTCGTTCCTTTTCACCATTATAGTTGTTACCTATCAGTGCCATTGGCGACTCAAGTTGCAATTTATACAACTTGTTTCGAATCCCAATTTTCCTTTTCTTCTTCCAACTTGGATGCTTGTCGTATACTTTTTTTCCCATAAGTATACATCGTTTCCTCTATCTTGTAAGCGGGACAATGAAATCAAGTTCATTCTTAATCATGGCACATGTAGAACATTGGCGGCTCAGATGCTGGTCCCTGCTTCCATTTTAAATATATGGTGCCTCTCCCTACTAGAGTACATTTCGTTTTGTTTCCCATAGTGATTTGGAAGTCCATTTGTTCTTCTTGATAGCTTGAGAAATGTTCTCGTAATCTAGTCATGAGTTGAAGCCCCGCTATAATGTACCAAATATCTGTTGATGTTGAATTTTCTAGGCATGCGAATTCTTCATCTAATCTGGTAGATAACTCTGAGACACTTTGAGTATCCATATTGTGCCAATTTTCGATGCTAACTTGTCCTAGCAATTGCTGCAGAAAAAACTGCATCCCACCTGAGACAACCCCTCTTGTTGAATCTTCTGCTGCGTTGTTCCTTCTACCACCGACAAATTTCAGTCGGAAACACTTACCTCTATGTTGACTCACTTAGAGAGAGTTTTCCCACGAAATCTAATCCTCTTGGCTTTGAACTGCGTAAGCTCCTTGGAGATTCAAATTACTACCCTGCGGGAATTTTGAATTTCTTTCTTGCCTTAACACTGGGTCTTCTGGCTTCATCCTTCTGCTTTCCCTTAGCTCTAATACCATGCGAAAATTTCTGAATAGAAATCCTCCTGCAATAATTAATATTGTGTCTTCTACTTATTATCTCAGAAATAAGTTATTCACAATGTTCTTATAACAAATATCGAAATATATTCTACTGCAACATTCACAATTAAACTATTACAGAAAGTAAATGTAAGGAAAAACACTGGCACAAATACAATCACAATAATAGTGATTTTTGGACAATCATCCTCGAAAAAACCCAATGTGGGAAAAACGGTGCGGCAGATGAGGGTTTCTTTATTATTCTTCAGCAAATTTTCATGTACAAATTACAACCAGCAAAACAGGAGTAAGAAATTTTACAGATGTTTCCTGACAAATTTCTGATCCAAGAGAGGTACTCCTCTTCCCCATAATCCTTCTATGTCAAATTTCTCACACTGGCCCAACATTTCGCTGCCCATGTAGGCTCTACGTCAATCTTCTCTGAGCTGCCTCTTTTTGCATCACCTTGTTCCTTCTCTGCGTCTTTGTTGCCTTTCACTCTCAAAATATGTTGATTCCCTCTCTTCCTTTCTCACCTGCAACTTTCCCTCTGATTCAATTTTCTCTTGTTGAACTTCGACTAGTGAGAAAATCGATCTTACTCGGGTAATTGAGTATTTGCCTTTGATGTGTTCACCAAGTGCCCATAAAGTCTTGCCTTATAATCCTCTCATTGATCAATCAACGACCTAGTGATGAATGGCTAAGATCATATTGACTTGATCTTCATCTTCTTATGGAAGTTTCTGTAAGGATTCCGGACACCACATATCTCCACAATGATATGATATTGTCCACTTTGGGCCTAAGCCCTCATGGATTTGCTTTTGGACTTACCCCAAAAGGCCTCATACCAATGGAGATATTTGTCCATCCTTATATACCCATGATCCTCCCCACTTCTAGTCAATGTGGGACTATTGGTCGTATACCCAACAATCCTCCCCTCGAACAAAGGACCATTGAGCCTCCCCTCAAACGATTATCCATCCGTCCACTCTCTACCAACCAGGATTCTCCGCTCCAATGCGTTGGAAGCACACGCCTTACATGGAACACCACCTGCCTCGAGAGCTTGCTCTATCCCAGGTCAACTCCTCTTCACCGTGTTGGGAGCAGGACACGTCCATGAAGAATCCGGAGCACACCGCCTGTTTAACCGAGCTCATCCACGGATCCCATCGTGATATTACCGGGGCCCACCACCTTCGTTCAACATTCCGAGGATTCATCCACTTGGCTAACTTCGGGGCATGGCTCCGATACCACTTGTAAGGATTCCGGACACCACATATCTCCACAATGATATGATATTGTCCACTTTGGGCCTAAGCCCTCATGGATTTGCTTTTGGACTTACCCCAAAAGGCCTCATACCAATGGAGATATTTGTCTATCCTTATATACCCATGATCCTCCCCACTTTTAGTCAATGTGGGACTTTGGTCGTATACCCAACAGTTTCTCCCACAGTTTAGATTAATACCCATTAATTATTTTAATTTCCTAAGTTTAGGCTTAGGGTCCCATTAAAAATAATCAATTATTTTATAAAATTGTCTCGAGGTGGAATTTCCCAAAATGATTTTTAGGTATTGGAGAATGCATATGTCTAAGTCTCCCTGCAAATTTTGAGACTTAGAGCACATCCGATGGTACCAAAAATCAACACTATTGGGTTTTTATCTAGCTCATCTAATACTACATTTTTTAGACTTACCTCATTTTGTATGCAAATCCTACCTCTAAACAACAACTGTTCTTTGTTGTTAATTGAAAATTCAACTTCTTTCTCTCCTAAATTTTCAGCTTCATGTAGTTTTTATTTAATTTTTACATATTCTAGATCAGAATTTGCAATTGTTTTGACTTTTTCAGCTAAATTTGTTGACCAACTAATTTTTGTTATTTTACTACTTTGGTGTAGTTTTTTGTGTAATGCATCAACTATCATGTTTTCTTTCCCTTTGATATGTGAAATTTCAAAGTCATACTCACTTATAAATGATAGTCATCTTTCTTGCCTAGCATTTAGATTGGGCTAATCAAATACATACTTAAGGCTCACATTATCTGTCTTTAAATGAAATTCCCTTCCTATCAAGTAATGTCTCCACATTTTAAAGACATGAATTATTGCTACTAGTTCCAAGTCGTGATGCATAATTTATTTCATGTTCCTTTAATTTCTAGATTCGTAACAGATAATGTGGCCTCTTGCATTAAAATTCCTCCAAATCCTTCCTTGATTGCATCTGTGCACACCATGAATTCCTTCTTAGGATCAAATAGTCTTAAAATAGGAGTTGCTGTTAATAGTTGTTTAAGCTTGTCAAAACTAGCTTAGCACTTAGTATTCTAGTCAAACTTGATTCCCTTCTTTTACTGATTAATAATTGGATAAGCAAGCCTAGAAAATCCTTCTAGGAGATTTCTATAATAACATGTGATTCCCATAAAGGATCTGACCTCTTCCACATTATTGGTTGTTGGCCATTCCAAAATTGCTTCTACCTTTTCAGATTCTACAATAATGCCCTCTTTAGATATTGCATGCCCCAAATAATGTATTTTCTTCTTATAAAATGAACATTTGCCAAGTTTAGCATAAAGTTCATGATCTCTTAAAGTTTGAAGAACCATTTTCAAATGTTAATCATGTTCTTCTTTACTTTTTTGAGTATACCAAGATATCGTCTATGAAGACAATGACAAAATTGTCTAAGAATGGCCTTATAACACTATTCATGAGACACATAAATGTGGAAAGTGCATTGGTTAACCCAAATGGAAACACTACAAACTTATAGTGTCCATAACAGGTACATAATGTTGTCTTGTGTATATCTTCATCCTTAATTTTGATTTCATGATACCTTGGCCTTAGATCAATCTTTAAAAATATAAAATCTTCCTTAACTTAATCAAACAAATCATCTATTCTTAATAAGGGTTATTTGTTTTTATGGTCATTTTGTTTAACTATCTATAATCTATAAATAATCTCAATGTTCCATCTTTCTTTTTCACAAATAGCACAGGTGCTCCCCAATGAGACACACTTGGTCTGTTGTACTTCTTATCTAATAAATCTTGCAGCTAAATTTTTAGCTCCATTAGTTCAAGCATATTCATCTTATATGGGGCCTTGGTGTTGATCAGTGGTTGTCATTGATGTCAACCCAAGCAGCACTAGGGGCTACCCTGATCTTGCATGGGAATTTTGACTTGACAACTTACTCTATTCTGTGTCAAGGATCTTCTATATAGATTCTAGTCATCGAGATATTTCCATTCATATATGGCACGCCAAGTAATTATTCATAGTTTGAGAGATATTCATGTTTGAAGTTAGTAACCCCAGTTAGTGGGCTAATACCCTATGGAGTTGTGGCATCGCACTCATAATTGGTTGTGGTCAGTGAATAGTCAATAATTATTAATAAAAAAAATTCTCCTAAAATCCGGCCAACGTTCAGTTGTTGAGGCCCCTCTCAACTCAAGGCATTCATATAAATAATGACCCTCATATCCTCTAGTAGGGATTTTGTGGCTTCAAACAGGTCATCATGGCATTTTCGCTATAACATTTTTTGCGAAGCTTCAGAATTTGAAATTAAAACCTATTTGAGCCGAAATCTTTATGAACCTCGTGACCAAATTTCAGATCTTGGTTCGCTATATTTTCTGAGATATGATCTGAGGAAGTTAGGGTTTTTGTAGGCTCCCAAATTCCATGTCAAATAGGTGGCGTTGGGAAAATCATCATAACTTTCTCTTTGAGAATTGGATTCAAATTTCGTAAATAGTCACAAAAATAAGATGGAATGTAGTTTGTTGAGTAGCATTTTTAGTGCCGAAGGTCACAATAGTGACACGTGGCCCTTCGTACAAGTTCGCTCTATGGAACCAGTCTATAATAGGGTCATCGTGGGAGATTGGGCATAACTCTTTCTTGAAGAATCCAATCTTGATCATACCTATGGGGTTGGAAAGAGGACTCAGAGGCTACCATAGGAAGAAATTTAAGACCTTGGGGATCTGAAATTACATATATACAACAAATTCAATATCGAGCTCCTAGAAGGAAAGAAAAAGCATGCATTCAAAGATCGTTGCAGTAAGGACCACACATCAATAGTCAAGGGTAAGTCTCCTACAACAAGGTATGTATGATTAGTGTTTACATTTGAATTTTGAGTATCATCTCTCACATATATTTTTTAGGACAACGTAAGTATATACAATGTCTTGGTTATATCTCTGTCTCGATATGTCACAATTAGTTTTTCGGATGTCCTATTCTTGATACTACACATTTTATGCTACATATTCTTGATACTACACCAAGTTTGCTAAATCTATATGATGTTGTAAGTTCATGTTATTTATTGTTAATTTTAGGTATGTTCTATGCTAGAGCAATTTATTTCAATTTCTTTTCCACATTAGCAATCACTTCAGCATAAAATAAACTGTAGATAGAACATAAATATAAAACACAGAAGACAAGCCAGGACAAGAGGACACAAGATGTGGTGCTAGCCAGGGACAAACCTCACAAGAAAGTGAGAAATATAGTACATTTACAATAGAAGTCAATCACTTTGAATTTTGATATCGGCATGAGATCAGTTGAAGACATATTGCTTCAACTGATTCTCTAAGGAGACTCGTTCACCTATCATAGTGCTGCATCTCATCTATTTGCTGCACATTACCATGTGACACCTTGTTGTACTGTCACTTGTGTTGAACCTTGATGTTTGAGTTGCTCTCATCTTCATGCTCCTCATCATGTTGCATCTTCCATGGTCTTATTCATCATCAAGTCGCCCATGCTCATGATCTCCTTCATCATTATGCTGCCCATGCTCATATCATCATGCTGCTTATTATTCTGCGCATGATCTCATACGTCATGCTACCCATACTCATATCATCATGCTGCTTATTATGCTGCCCATGATCTCATACATCACGTTGCCGATACTCATATCATCATGCATCATTATGCTACCCATGCTCATATCATCCTATTACTTATTATGCTTCCATGATCTCATACATCATGTTTCCTTCCTTTGGAGACAGATGCTCCGACTATTTCGGCAGTTCCTGGTAGTTTCGTCTTTTTCGGCAGTTCCAGCTTTTCTGGCAGTTTCGATAGTTCTGGCATTTCTGGATTTTCCGGTAGTTCCGGCTTTTCCGACAGTTCTGGCTTTTCGGCTTTTCCAACAATTCCGGTTTTCCGACTTTTCCTTAGGATCTCTCCTCCTACTAAAAATCAAAGACAAGTAGAGAGATGAAGAGATCCAAGTGTGTGTAGAAATGACTTGAAATCCTCTTCTATCTATACTACAACGTAGACGTTGAATAAACATCACTGTTGGGCTTCTGAGCCTACATAAGTTGCTGGCCGACTTAACAATTTGTCCATAACATAAATAAATTTATAACTTCATAAATACTTATCGGAATCGGTTTAGATAAATCCTACACCTCTCAATGAGAGGGATCTAATAAAAATATCAGCGACCATAAATAATATGACCCATATGGAGTTTGGCCCTAGTTGCCAATTTTAACACTCCCTCTGAAGTAGGGAGAACTCCATCCGCTGATCCATATGTCCAACTGTACTATCTCTGCCATTAGTGCCCTGCACTGCTCTGCTCAGCTCTGCTCAACTCTACTAGCTTTGCTTAGCTCTGCTGGCTTTGCTCAACTCTACTGGCTCTGCACTGCTCTGTTGGCTCTGCTAAGCTCTGCTGGCTCTGCTCTGCTAAGCTTTGTTGGCTCTGCTCTACTCTGCTCAACTCTGTTGGCTCTTCTCTACTGGTTTTACTCTGCCCTATTTTGCTCAGCTTTGCTGGCTTTGCTCTGCTCAACTTAGCTCTGCTGAACCATGAAGAAGAAGAATTGATCGAGAATGTGGCATACCATTCTCCACTAACCTGAAGTTAGTCTCAGAGTGTGTGCCATTGGTCCTAGACCAGTCCTCAACCAACCCGAAGTCAGTGTCATAGTGGGTACAACTCCTACCACTGGTCCCAGACCAGTGTCATTGATCCCAGATCAATGAAGGCATAGGGAGTATGGTAGATACAATGATGCGTCCATTGGAACTACTATGGTCCCTATCTTCATTTCCCTGCTCATTGATCAGATGAGAGGTACTTCCCATGAGTCCCAGACTGCATGGGTAGGATGCCTCGACAACAAAACTTAATCAATCATGTCCTCACAGGAATGTGAAGGGTTTTCCATTGTTTCTCAACAATAAATAGGCCTTCGAGCCTCATTGTAACACAGTTCGAAACAGTTCAGAGGCATGTCGTCACCACATCTCTTCTCAGAGATAAGCTACCATCGCCCTAGCTGGTTTATTTCCATTTCTGGTTGTAAGCATATTTCAGTATTTTCCAGTAATGAAATGAAGTATTATTTCCACTACATATTTGTGTATATGGTTATCTCTGTAATTTGTTGCGTTCCTGTTTAAATCCGGATCATGGGAGCATTTATTTTGAAGCTTCACAGAAAAAGAGCCGAATACATCAAGCAGATGAAGAAGCAATCTGGCCCATAGGCTATCTTTAGCCCTGTGGATGTTAAAATAATTTCTTTCTTTCTTTCTATATGTTTGTTAGTCCCTTAATGTCCATATTACTATCTACCACTCCTTACGCACATGAAGGCTTTGTGATATTCAATAATTATGAGTGCGCTTTATTCATATTCTCTTTTCATGATTCTTTTAGAATTCTAGGTACTGCATATATACGCAATCGAATATCCTTAATTAAACATTCATAAAATTTCATATAGGAAATTAATCTTGGTTAAATTCCTTACTCGTACATGTTATCTTATGTTACGTTCTTCATATTAATCTACTTTCAACATGAAATATATATATATATAATATTAATATATATATATATATATATATCAGAGAGAGAGAGAGAGAGAGAGAGAGAGAGAGAGAGAGGAGAGAGAGAGAGAGAGAATCCATTCTTACACCAAATATTTTTAATTTGATTTAAAGGCTATGTTCATTTGATGTCAGATTCCATAACTAAAATAATAATTTCTAAAACAACTTCTATCTCTAGTACGAAATTTACCAATAGTAAAACACTATAATTTTTTTTTTTAAGAAAACTAGTTATTATGTAAAAAATTATTTTCCAATATTCGTAGCAAAATACAAGAATTAAACTTTGATAACTCTTATACTAAACAAACAAACATTTTATTATTCAAATATTTCAACTTCATACCACAAAAAATACTACTCTTATCTTTTGCATAATAAATTTAGTCAGAGATACCGATTTGAAGTATTTTCTAGAAATTGAATGGCTAGTACTTGGTTCCTCCCAGCCTTGATAAACCAGATATATCTTGTCCCCTCGAGCAAATTAGGCCTGCAACTTTTCTACTATTCCTTTTTCTCTCAGAATAATCAGACTCAAAATAAGAGAATTTTTAGATATTATCCTTCTATCACTTCTTTGAGTGGTTACTAATTGCCTCTGCCTCACCAACAGGTGGCAGGTAGTTAACTGCTCATTTATGAGCCTTTGTTTCCCACTTCTGAAGAAAAATTCTTGTCTTCTAGGAGATATTTAAATGGTCATTTAATAATTTTCAGAATTAAATCTAATCACCTAGATTATATGCCTAAGTCTTTTGGTGGATAATAATAACAAATTTTCAAAACAAAATTGCATCATTTTTCCTCTTTTAGCCATTTGTCCTTAGCAATTAATTTCCATAAAATAAACATCAAAGCACATTTACAACAATAACTATACATCAACCATTATCAGTAAGATTACTGATAATCAATTATTATGCTTGTCTTTCTAATGTAGCATACTAACCACAAAACTAATTTATATACATGTAATAATACTAAAGTGTTTAACCCGAGGGATATCACAGAGGGGTTTTGTCTTGACTTGGAGCATACATCTTGTGTTCATCATCTATTTTCTATTTGTGATCTTCATAGTCTATGGTTTTGGTAATTGTTCGATGAATATAACATAACAAAATAAAAAATATGCCAACATAACTTCACAAGAAATTATCAAGTAAAGAGAAATCACCCTAAAGTGTTGCCCCTATTGATTTCTCAACATGGTATTAGAGCTAAGGTTAAAAAGAAGCTAGCTTGCTTGAAGATATTTGTTGTTGGCACAAGGAGAAAACTTTCATCAAAGATACCTTAAAGGACATCATTTGCAGAAAGGAAACAAGGAAAGACACGAGGAAAGATATAAGGAAGGACATTATAGAAGGATACAAGAAATAGGACTAAAAAAGGATCATCTTAAAGGAAGGTTATTACTCTCCATTGAAGGCTCTTTTTTATCATCTTAAAGAATAACATTAATCTCTCTCTCTTGTAATATTATCATTTTGAAGCTTCCTTGGAAGACAAGGAAGCATCAAGAATCCTGGGAACATCATCTACACTCTTTGAAGAAGCTTGAAGTCACTATTATTCGAGGCATCCTAGAAGTCATCATTCTAGGGAAGATTTGAAGTCTCTTGGGAGTCTTGAGAACATCAAGATATTTGGGGTCTCTTTAGCTAGACACTCTTTTATCAAGTAAGTGTTACATTATTCTTAATGGCTCAATCTTTAAATGACTTAATTTTGTAAAGAAGGTAATAAGTTTGATGGGTCAACAATTTTTTAAGCATGGAAGAAAATAATAGATTTGATACTTGTTGAAAATGAAGTCATGGACCATGTCCTCGGAAAAGTTGCAGAACCAAAGAAAGATAAGTCTCAAGAATGGGCCAATTACATGAAAGGAGAAATAAGAACTCAAAGGATTATCATTGAATCCATTAAGGATCATCTCATTCCTTTTATTGCAGATTTGGGCACATCTAAAGAAATATATAATAAATTGGTGAAATTGTATTCAGTAAGCACTATAGGTCAGAAGATATCTCTAAGAAATAAGATTTACAAGACAAGGTTATCTAAGGATGGAGACTTGACCTCATATCTCTTAAAAGTCTCATAATTAAAGGATCAATTACAAGGGCTTGGAGAAGTTTCTGATTTTGAACTAATGGCTTGTATACTCAATGCATTACCTCCTGAATGGAGTAGTTTTTTGAATCATTTATCCAAGAAAGGACACTCTGAACTTTGATATGGTCTTTGTGTATGATATAAGAAACAATAATAAAGACAAAATATGACACCAAACCAAATGAAAAGTCTCAAGATTTTGTTTCTGAAGTAAAGAAGAAGAAAGGGAAGTTTGGAAAGTTTGAACCTCCTCAAAGGAACATCAATCAGCCACGAAGAAATCTTGATATGTCCAAAGTGAAATGCTTTTGATGCAATGAATATGGGAATTTTAGGAGAGATTGTCCCAAAGACCCATAAAATAAGAAGAACAATAAGAGGAAGGAAAGAAGTGGAGCACACACAACTGAAGAAAATGAAGAACTCGAGAAAAAACCAAATAATGAAGACATAAAGGATCTATATTATTGAAGGTCCCCCCTATCAGGTCTACTTACAAAATGTTTTCTTTTTAATTAGAAGATGGTATTTAGAGTAGCATGTGAGTTACATTTGTTGAAGAAGTTTGATTTTTGAAGCATGGTGTAATGGAAAGAAGCATAAAAGAATTGGAAGGATTAGAGTGTACACCATCAATTGCATATCACTAGCAATAGTCATCAAGTAGCGACAAAATATTTGAACCATCTGGTACTCCACCATGCATGGAGTTACTTGTGGCATTAACGTCATTATAAAGACAATCTACTTTCTAGAAAGGATCACAAGGATCATTGGTAGTGATTATGAAGGTACTTCACTATGTGAAAGAATCTTTGTAACATGAAAAAAATCATATTTCTACTAAAGTTATGGAAGCTAGTATCAAATAAGACTCACAAATATGATTAATAGACTTGTAGCATGAAGATATAATTTAGTACTTCTCATCTTAGAGAATGAATCTCATCTTGAACATCATTCTAAACATCATCCTCAAGGAAGGATGTAGCTCATTCAAAAGGAAGAATATTAAATTATAAGCATAAAGGAAGAGGTACGTATATCTTTAAGATCTTCTCACTGGAAGTAGAATTCTTGTCTTCAAATAATGTTACAAGAAGAGTTCTTTGGATAAATATGCTTGGGAAAAAAAGCATGACATGTTTGGAAAAAACTCTTCTGTTCAATTTCTCGATACAAAGAAGCATGATGAATAACAAATAAATCTTCCATATACATAGAAGCATGATAGATGAGCATGATGATATGTTTTGAAACTCCTCCATATGATTATTCGAAATATAGAAACATGGTGGATGGGAAGAGCACATGATGATATCAGTCAACATCCAATATTGTCTCTTGAAGAAAGAAAATGGACAACTTTAGAGGGAGATGCATGAACTTTCTTAGATATGATTTTTAAGCCTATTGATTAGTTCACTCCACTAATACATTGATCGATACTTGAAAGGAAGAAATCATGAAGAAGGATTCTAGTATAAAGATAGACCATACAAAGGGACATTGATCTCAGAGGAAGCTAGTAGCAGAACATGAGATCCTAAAGGCTATCAAGTATGGGTAACTCTGACTCTAATAACTTGATATTGATGATTCATTTGAGATATGACTTGGCTATTTGGAAGGATATATTGCAAAAATACATAATGGAAATATAGAAATTGAGATATTATACATACAACTATTTGGCTTAAGACCAATTCTTAAACACATGGATTGAGTGGACATCATTGGTTTTGGATTAGAAGTATTGATGACAGAAATGGGCACAACATGAAGGCAGGAAAGGTAACAAGTCACTAGATAACATGTTGGTCATGTTGAATTAGATGATATTCACTTTTTGAGGAATAGAGGGAGCAATGATTAACTCTACAATGATTGGTTTGGAAATATACTATTGATGATGAAGATAATGATTGATGGAAAGTGATATAGAAGGTTGATGGCATGAACCTTGATA
Organism: Pinus taeda; assembly: GCA_000404065.3. NCBI lineage: Eukaryota > Viridiplantae > Streptophyta > Pinopsida > Pinales > Pinaceae > Pinus > Pinus taeda. The sequence continues at coordinate 453,868 of APFE030290213.1, forward strand.
CAAAGAAAGATCGAGAAATAGTTTGGCTCCACAACATCCAGGAAGGTAGAAGCTCATATATGATATCATGATAAGAGAAAAGAGCTCTTGAAGCTACTACCATGATCTCCACAAAATAACAAGTAGCTGATGGAAGAAACAAATATTGAAGAATATGAGTATGATGAAGTCTCCTTGATTGAGAGTGAGCAAGAAATCTCCTTTATACTTGAAAAGGAGTAAGGACATCCTCCTTAAAAAGGAGTGGTGGTGGATACTATATTCTCCACAGGTATCATGCACTAGGACAGGACTAACAATCATACGTCTAGTGTATCACACTGGGAGGGAAAATGGAGGATTGGATAAGCATATGGGTACTAGTTCTTGAGAATTAGAATTTCGAGATAGGAATTAGTCTCGTGGATTGACACTCTTTGAGGATCTTACAAAGTATCCAAGATAAGAGTGGTCGAAGAGGAACAATATCCTTTGAGGATTTGGAATCCAAGATATGAATGAGTCCGAGAAGGACATACCTTGTGAACATCCAGATGGGGTACGTGCCTTGAGAGGCTAAGGTGTCCATATGTGTCCCTCCCAGCGTTGTGCTCTAATCTTGTAGAGAGTTAGAGCTTGTTAGTCAAAATTTCTCACTGTGTTAGTATTTTACAATGTTGGTCATGATTTTGATGCTTAAAAGATGGCTTACCAATCAAACTCTTCTTATGAGAACATTTCATTTTGAGAGCATCCTTGTACCTATTATGGGATTATGAATACCTCCCTAGTTAAGAGGGAGTGTTACAAAATGTAACTAGGTCTAGTCTTCATAATTTCTATTGTACTTTATGTTATTGTATATTTCATGTAAAAGATCAAAAGAAGAAAAATAAATATTATTTTTCAAGCATGGGTTTCATGCTTAAATTATTTGTTCATCTAGGTCAAGCATGTTCTTCATGCTTCTAGGGTTTATTGGGTCAAAAAAATATTTTTCATAAGTTAAAATATTGTCTTAGAGTCAAGTCTTATTTGGACTTTGAAAAGAAAATGGAAAAATAAATTTATGTGAGTCAAAAATATAATTTTTGTACCTGCAAGACCAAGTTGGCCATGCCTCATCAAGTCGGCCCTAGAATAGGTAATTCTACCTCATATATGCATACAAATAGAGATATTTTGACTTCATTTGAAGAACCACTCAAGAAAGTTCAATCTCCAAGAAAAGTAGAGTAAAATTCAAGAGGAGCAAGAAAGCGAGAAAAGGAAGAAGAAAAGAAAAGTTTCTACCCCAAAAATATGCCCTAGATTCCTTACACATGAAAAATTCTGAAGTTGTTGTAGGGGCCAAAGATGTAGATTCACTGCAGGTACAAAAGAAGTTGGGGGGTCTAAGTTCTATAGTTGGAGCTAATTTGGAAAGTTTTGACTTGAGATTACTTTGACTTGCTAGAAGAGCTTGAGAGGAGAGTTGGCTTGGGCCTTGTTGTAGGTCTTAGTCTTGTTTTTTGGGTCTTCGATTCCTCATTTTATCTAATTCTATACATGAGTGGGACTCTTGCAAATCTATTCCCCTTGGAGGGGTTTTTCCCTGGCTTGGATACTACGTCTTGTGTTCATTATATATTTGTGATCATAGTTTATGTTTTTGGTAATTGTCTGATGAACAGAACATAATAAAATTAAAAGGAAGCCAACATAACTTCACAAACAATTATCAAGTAAAGATAAATCACCCTAGAGTGTTTCCCTTATTGATTTCTCACATCTTCTTTATGACAACCATGGTGTTATTTTGAGATTTTGATGGCTTGGAAGGGTCACTTAGGCGAATTCCTAACATGAAGAAATGACATGGAACTCTCTTAAACCAAGTTTGTTGATGTGGAGGTGCTTTAAGAGCATTGTTTAAGGACTTATGTGTTAGAAAATTAGAAAGGCAGAAAGAATCTCTTATATTGGTAATTACTTGTGATACTCTTGTAGTCTTATTATCTTCTCTTTATGTTATTCTTTTATCTTTATTTCATCAAGAAATCGTCAAATCAAAACATGAAGATCAATGACACCATATGTAGGCACTCAGTTATGGCTAAAACCCCTCTATTAGGGAAAACCCAGTCAAATTCTTCCACAAGTAAATTAAATTGAGATAGACCAAGACCTTAAACCCAAAAGACCTTCCTTCTCCACCAAGTCAGCCTTCCAAGATGATTCAAATTTTAGTAGTCTCTTCTTGTCCAACAGCTTTAACCTACCAAAAATCTAGAATTTCAACCCCTAGCTTCCAGAATTTAAGGTCTACTGCATATCTGAAATTTCGGCCTCCTCAGCAACTTCAGAATTTCGCATGTATGAGAGTAGAGAGAGAAAATTCAAATTATTTTTTCTTGAAAAATACTTCCTTCTCCTTCGTTATGGTTTTCTTTCTCTTCCTTTAATTTCACACCCTTTTTTTGCCTCTGGCTACTACAAATCGAACTTCTTGTGGATGTGCTCTAAATGAGGTCAAGTTGTTCCCTTTATATAGCATATTATTCCTACTAATTAGACCAACTTAGTGGAGGAGGCCTAAAATATCTCATTTACATCAAAATAAATTTCTTCTTTGATAGATAAAGCCCAAGAATGATCTTTTCAATATTGACAAGGACAATGACTCTTGACATAAACCCTAGAAGCCTGAAATGGAGGCTTTGACCTAAAATTCGTTGACCCAAGCATGAAGCCCATGCTTTAATAAGTCAATTTAGTTTATAATAAAAATTATTTTTCTTTCTTTTGACAAATACATTGCATCATGACTCAAAATATAGTTATGATGACGACATTAGTTACATTTTTCAACATTATGAGCCCATTTGTATTAAAAATCGTAACTAGGTTTGGTCTCATAATCACATAAGTATGATCACAACATTGTATATTCTTTATAAATAAAGAAAACGAAATGAAAAGGAATTATATTTTATTTTTGGAGTGTGGGTCTCATACTCAAGTTTGAGTCAAAATCATGTTCTTAGTGCTTTTATGTCTTCTAGTTCTTTCTAGGTCTTTCTTGGATAAAGAATATTATTGTTCATGTGTCATAGTCCCATTTGGACTCATTGTAATATAGAAAAATATTTATTTTATCGAGAAAAATCCATGTATAATCCCAAGACCAAGTCAGCCCAAGGAGAAGATCAAGTCGACGTAAAAGGAGGGAATTCGGCCCTCATGAAATGTTATATAAAGGAGAGCAATTTGACTCATTTGGTCACTCATCTCAAGTAAGTTCGATCTAAAATAGTGAAGGTGAAGAAGAGTAGTTGGGAGGATGAAGAAAAAGAGAAGTCAAAAGTTTGTCAAAGATTTTTTTTTATTGTTTTTCTAGGGTTTGTGAAGCTACCAGTTACACGAGGCTGAAATTTTGAAGCAATTGCAGAAGGCCGAAATTGCAAGGCCAATTTTTTTTTGCAAGGGCCAAAGTTGCAGTAGCAAAATTGCAATATCGAAGTTCTAGAAGTTGTATCAAGGAATATCATACTGGGGGTTGGCTTGGGGCTTGGAGGGATTGTTGGATTTGGTCTTTGGGTCTTGGAAGTCTTTTTTTGTAATTAGAGTTTAAAGAAGAAGAGAAGCATTTTCTGGGTTTTCCCTTTGGAGGGGTTTTGCTTTAGCTTGGAGACTATATCTTGTGTATTATGTCTCTTGTTATGTTTTTTTTGGTAATTACTTGATGAACATAACTAAAGAAGTAATTAAAGTCCCACTAACATCACAAGTAATTATCAAGTTAACGAAAATAAGTTATAATCTTAAAGTATCCCGGTTTTCTAACATGGTATTAGAGTTAAGGTTCAAGAATATTGAAGATCATAGTTTATTTGGCACTATGACAAGGGTTTTGGAGAAGGGTTCCAATTTTCTTGGGAAGCTCTCTACATCCATCAAGAATTACATATTGAATATAATATCTAAGCTAGTCAAGAAATCAGTAGAAGGAAGTATGTTCTTTGCTTTATCTATCACTTTCAAGGATAAGAATGTATGGGTTATTGATAATGGAGCTTCTAGACATGATGGGAGAATGTAATCAACTTCAAACGTTGTGAAAATAAAATTCATCTCACTCAATCGAACTTGGAGACAACAAGAGCTAACCAATGAAAATCATTGGATCTACATCATTGGAGTTCATTTCTGTAACAGCCCAAAATAAATATCTAATTAACTTATTAACATTAAATTTAAATCAGAGTGGCACTTACCTAGCCAAATAACATATAATTAATTAACTAAATTCAAACTATGAAGATTGCTTACCTGTGCTTACCTGTGGTAGAAGTAGGCTTACCGCAACAAGGTTTTTGAGATGACTCTCCACCCAACCATAGGCTCAATTGCGCAAGGATTTTCTACAACTGGCCACCCCCGAGCCCTCAATCAACGTACTACTGCAAGTGACTCCTAAGTCTTAGAACACCATTCTCCCAAGAGAATGAAAGATAGAATCTTGGAAAGATGGAATGCAAGAATGCCTCTCATCTTCCTCA
>APFE030290215.1:0-45999 GCA_000404065.3 Pinus taeda
CTCAACTGCAACTCAAGGCTGAACTGGTGTTGGAGATTGTGGCAACCTTGCTCTCCTTCCCCTTGAACCAACTTCAGGGCTTCCAACCAGCTTCCCTTCTCCTCTTTTGAGTTTTAACCTTGTAAGCATGACATAAACTTGCAAACAGTTAAATCCTTCTTTCACAAAGGAAACATAGCGCTCTGATATCAAATTGATCTGATTTAGAATATTAGATTATTGTGCTAAGATCCTCCTCATATTAGAAACAAAATGCTTTCATTGTGCTTAAGGATTCATGAATTTTTGCAAGTGAAACGATGAGTTTTTATGTTAGTTTTATGAGTAATTTAACATAAATAAGAGATTGAACAACAACATAAACATGAACATAGCATTATAAAAAACACATTACAATAGGAACATGATAAGGGATTTCACCCCTCCTAGGCTATGTCTCCTGGGTCCAACCTCCAATGGCTTGGGCCTCTCTATTATGCTCAAAAGTGTAAAAAGGTGTGTTTACAATGCTCAAATGCTTCTGAAACCTACTCCAATGAGTCCAGCCTGTCAACAAATGGTTATCTAGCCTCTTTTTACATCCAATTTGGTGGAAAACTGAAGAAGTTATGACCTCTCCTAGTTTTCCCACTATTCGCTCCACAAATTGCTCCAAATCCAGCATGATCCTACAAATTAGGTCCAAAAAGCACTAACTGAACAAAACTTTTGTTGTGCAGCGATCCAAAATCTGTCGGCACCGTATATCTCATCGCAAATCGCAATCAGTGAGAACCGACGGGCTTATGGTTTGTGAACGCAGCGGGGCGATGTGTAATTATGATATGGCAGACGCGATGGAACTATTAACCCAAACTCATAAACTTATCGCATCCGAGATCCTTTCGCAATTCACAATCGGCAGAGTACCGATGGTCTTATATATGAAGGACTCTGTTTTCTACAGTGTGTGATTGCGATCTGCGATTGCAATTATCGCATCACAACCCTTCCTTGCTCAGGGGTCGATTGTCACATCTCAACTGTTGGGGCTTATTCTTTAATGCCTTTCTCCCTGCCTTGTTGCGATGTGCGATTGCGATTATCGCATTGCACTCTGGCTTGTTCGAGGGCAGATTTTTAACGCTGAACCACCCGCGACATGCAATTTGCGAAATGCAGGGGCTAATGGCGTCCTACCACTTGGTGCTTCCCCATTCGCTGAAGAGCCCTGCCACATCATCTTTTCCTGCCATTTGTCCAAGTCAAACATGAACTTTGACTCTCTCTAACTTCTTCATACGAGCTCGGATTCGAGTGCCGTTCGCACCGTTGGATTCAGGATGATAAGCTCTTCAATCTGAAGCTAAGTTTATATATATTTGCACACTTTGATTTTTGAGTATAATTTTGAGCACCAGATCATTCATTGTCAGCACAAGATGGGAGTCAGATATCACTCTCCATATTGTCCTGACGATGAACCACACTTGATGGTTTGAAACACATCAACAAAACATCTCTTATGTGATTATTATCGAAAGTTTTCTCAATAATTCAACTTGTATTATACCAAAAGCGAACCAGAATACATCCTTCCTTCCTTAAACACAATATGCAACGTTCCATTTACAACCTTCCTAGGCTTAGATCCTAGGATTGAGCATGGGTTTATCCTTCTTTCATTTTTCTCTTACGTACATCTATCCAATCCGAGGGATTGTCAAGAGTAGATGAGACAATGATATCATTCCTTTGAGGATATTGGAACTTAAAATGCAATTTCGTTGTCACTATTCGAGTGTTCTTTTGTACCCACTCATTGAAGACGCGAAAATTGTGACATAGCCTTTTTCAGGTTTGGTCGAGGGGTGAACTTCCTCTATAGAGGGACGTGATGGCTCTACATGAGGTTGAGTTGAGTTTGAAGGAGTTTCTTTGGCCATATGTTTCATTATTTGTTGAGTGGTATCCTGCATATGATTCATAATAGTCTTAGGTCCTTTTGATCCATTTGAATCTTAATAAACACAATTCATTTTCTTAGAATCTTAGTGGGTATTGGACCTTAGCAAAAAGGAGCAAGCATTTTGGAGATGACAATCTATTGACAAATCCTGTAGCGAAAAACAATATTCTCATAATCCATCGGCTGTAAATAAACCCTACCCCTCCATTAGAGGAGGATTTTATCTGACAATCCTTTAGTGAGGTTCACTTCAACATAAATCTGAATAAATGTGATAATTCCTTTAGCCATCCTATCGTTGTTGGTTTTGATGTAGTGAGCTATCAAGTTACCCACATTTTCAAAAACATCGGGATGAGACAAATGGATGGGCAGGTTAGGGAGCCTTACCTAAATAGGAGTTGCCGATGTTGACATGGAAAGAGGATTAAATATCAAGGAACCATGGTTTAAAAAAGAGGCCAAAGCAACCCCAAAGCCAGAGTTCTTGATAAAAATCCTTTTGACAATCCACTAGATTTTGGAAGAACACAACAAACAATAATTTGGAATAGAAATGCAACACAATATTTTGAGACCACTTCTGTTTCACCCACTCTTGAAGGGTAGATGTTGAGGGTCAAAAACCATTAAATTGACAAATAAGCACTTGTTGTTCATAACCTGTAGCCAGGAATCTACATATCACGTTATCCACTTCAAGAGATGGAGTTTTTGTTACCTAATCTACAACAAATGCTAGTCCTGACAGATCTTTAGGGTTAGGCAATGGAAGTCCAGGTTTAAAAATATCTTTGAAGGACTTGAGTTGGGATGAGGAAGACACACCCCAGCCTTTGGCTCCACCCCTTACTCTTGGAACCCAATAAATTGTAGCATCCTTAGATATGTCATACTCACTGAGGATTTTCTGATCCTAAAGCCGTTGACCTTCGTATATGAGCTGAAATTGGGTTATCCCCCAATCTTGAATCCTAACTGCAAGTAAAGAGACAATATTTGTGGCTTTGACTTGCAGACAAGTGGAACCTCCTCATATTTGTTTCACAATAATGGTAAAATTTACTAGATCTGGGGTAGTAGCCTTTCCTTAGGAACATAAAAAACCTTACGAAACGGGAGGCCTTAGGAGGTGAGGTTGCCTCAAGCCCAATGAAGGCCTTCAAATGCTTCTAACGAAATCATTTAAAGCTCCGATTGATTCGATAGTGGCACGACACCAGATCCAACCTGAGCAGCAATGATGCTCTCTTATGAACTTTGGGTCAATGCTTTGTAACTAAGACCATTGTGGCTTTCGTGTTGCATAAAGTTGAGATCCCTTGGGCGTTGATCCGTAGAGATAAGAGTCGCATTTCGATCATCCCATGCACCTATAGGTCTTGCCCAATGAACAAATTTCATGTTTTTGCGTCCAATAGCTCTAATGACTACCATTGGCCTCTCACACATGTTTAGCGAGCAGTCAACAACATTTGGCTTTAGGGGTCCATTCCCTTTCGGCGTTGAGGAGCCCTAGACAACTACTATTGTTGTGGAGGATGAGCTAAATCATGCTATCATTTAGGGTTTTTCAGAGCTTTTGAAGTCTCTCGAAACTAAATCGTAAGTATATCTTATATAAAATATTAAAATTTTTTATTTTAATTTTTTTTTTATATAACCATAATAATAATTAAATAAAAAGCTATAATTGGTTATTTTTATGGTTTTTTTTTTTTTTTTTTTTTTTTTTTTTTTTTTTTTTTTTTTTTTTTTTTTTTTTTTTTTTTTTAAAAGATATACTCATGAAATAATTATGGCAATGTATATCAATATTTTTACCAATAATTTAATTTATATATTTGTAAAAATTCAAATAATAACTTATTAACATTTCTCGAAACTTACTCAATACATGATTATTTTCCTTAAACTTAAGATTCTCTTTCAATATTTTTCAAATAATTAAAAATTTTAATTTTTAGCTTTTAAAGTTAATATTATTTTTAGCAATAAAAAATTCAAAATCTATATTTAAAATAAATTGCAGCTATGCCAAGTAATTATTATAAGATACATAAAAGTTTAATATTACATACAAATGAATATGTATATTAATAGTTTTTTTGAGCCTAAAAAGCAGTCAATGAGCAAAATTAAATATAAGTTCTAGAATACATAAAAATTATTGTATAGATTGTTAAAGTAAACATATTAGTTTAGATTTATTTTAATTTTCAATCTACTAAGTATTTAGAGAGATGAAATTTCTTTTCACTTTAAAAAAGATTTGTATTTAAGGTGATTTGATCTTTCTTAAGCCTTGGTAGATCGGAATTAAGTAACATGGACCTAAGTTGTTTTAATTTCTCTCTTTAAATATGCTATATTCCACATGAATAATATGGGTCAATACTACAAGTTCTTAATACCATGGATGATTTTTATTCTATCTTTATAAATAATTTTTATTTTATTTTCAGCAGAGTTAAAAATGTTTATATTAATTATATTAAATCTTTTAATTTAATTTAATTTAATATTTATGATTTTTTATAATTTGTTTGATTTTGTTTAAAATGTTAAACACTACATTAACAACATCTTCTACCAATGGCAATAGCGTTGCCCAATAACTGAAAAGATATAAAATTATTGTATAAATTATTAAAATAAATTATAATTTGAGAACACAACATAAAATTAGTGTATTATATGTTAAAGTAATATATAAATTTAAAGAAACATAATTTATAATATATAGTTAAAATAAATATATAACTTGAAAACACCAAATCAAAGTATATATTGTTAAAGTAAATATATAACTTGAGAATGCATAAAAATATCATATGTTGTTAAAATCAACCTAGATCTATCTTAACTTCGGATCTATCCTTAACTTCGGATCTATCAAGCGCCCAGAGGATCAAATTTCTTGAGTGCAAAATTTCCTCAAGTTTTGCACTCAAGAAAGAGGTTTGCACCTCAAAATATTTGATGCACTAAGAAAAGAGGTTTGTGCCTAAAGATATTTGATCCCTCTGGTGGCTTGATAGATTCAGAGTAAAGATGGATCTAGGCTAGTATAAAACAGATTTGTTTTTAAATAGGGCCGACATTGGATTAAAAATGTTAAATGTTAAAAATTACGTTCACATTTACATTTACATTTAGGTTTACATATTTAGTTTTTACCTGAGATCTACCCCACATTAGATTAATTAAATGTTACACATTACATTACACACTTCCGTTACATGTTTCTTGGCGCAATAAATATATAATTGAGAACAAATAAAATTAATATATGTATTTTAAAGTAAATATATACAGGTTCTCAAAAATGGCAGGTTACATTACAAGAAAGAAATATTGTGGATGTATATGTTTCGGTTAGTAACATAAGCAATACAATTTTGGTCTTCAATGTTCAGTTTGTAATAATTGTGGTTGAGGATATGGAAGTAGGGCGACGAGGTCGTGGCCGAGGTGGCAGAGGTGCTCGCAGATTGGTAGATGAAGGGTTGAGAGAGGAGATCAGAATTCTTGTTGCTCGTTTGGAGGCAGTAGAGGCAGGTAGACGAAGAGATCCAGAAATGGGCGATGCCAGCGAAGAGGAAGTAGAAGTAGCAGCAGATGGACCAGAGGGTGAATCCGCAGAGGTGAGATTGCTGAAGTCTTTTATAATAGCAAGCAGTAAACCTAAACCAGAACTCTCGACGTACGACGACAGCTTTTCTATCGAATTTTTGTTAGATTGGATTAGCGATATGGACAAGTACTTTGAGTGCGAGGAAGTCAGTGAAGACCGCAAAGTCAAATTCGCGGTGATGAAACTGAAGGGACACGCAACCCTATGGTGGGATAGCTTCTAGAACGAGAGGAAGAGACTGTACAAGGTGCCGATTAAAACCTGGTCAAGAATGGTGGCCAAGTTAAAGGGAAAATTTTGCCAAGGGACTATCAGATTGCATTGCACATGCAAGTGCAGAATCTGAGACAGAATGGACTAATGATCAAAGAGTACATGAAGGAGTTCTATCGAGTGAATTTGCGAGCCAGATATACAGAGGATACAACAGAAAGAACAACCAGGTATGTTAATGGGCTGAGGATGGATATTTTAGATGAAATAAGTATTTTATCTCTGAATAATACCGAGGAGGCATATCAAAGCGTAATAAAGGCTGAGGAAGGCAAAATGCCAGGAGAGGACGAGGAGCTAGCAGAGGGAAAGACCAGTCCTATGGTAGGGGCCGGACTACTAGCAGCGGTGAGGAAGCCAGTAGGTCGAAAACTTCTGGAACAATAGACAAAGGAGACAGTGCGAGAGGCGACAGATCGTCCCAGCACGGCAGGGGAAATGGCCGAGGTAGAGGGGCTGGTTATCAGTGTTATAGGTGTCATAAGTGAAGGCACCGCTCATTTGAGTGTCCAGAAGCAGATCCAACTGGACAGCAGAGTGCGTATGTGGCGCAACCAAAGGAAGCAGCAACACTCCCTCAAGAGGCGGAGAATGCTCCAGAGACGGGAGAAGCTTTGGTGCTGCACAAGGTGCTATTGAAACCAATCAAGGAGAATACCGAACAGACACAGCGAAAAGCTCTGTTCAGGACGATTTGTAAATCATGAGGTAAGTGTTGTAAATTAATAATTGACAGCGGAAGTACTGACAATTTAGTGTCCACAGAAATGGTGGAAAAATTGGAGTTGAAATGCTCGAAGCATCCCAATCTGTATAGAGTTTCGTGGTTGCAAAAGGGCCACCAATTGTTGGTGGATGAACAGAGCGAGGTTGAGTTTCAGATAGGCAAATACAAGGACAAAATTGTTTGTGACATCATGCCGATGGATGTATGTCACATACTGCTGGGCAGGCCTTGGCAGTACGATAGAAAGGTAGTCCACGATGGATTGGCGAACTGTTATAAATTTGAGAAGGATGGAATCAAGCATACACTTGTACCCATCAAAGAAGAAGGGACAACAGAGACCAGTGAACCAAGAACGTTGTTGGTTAGCAGAAAACAGTTTTTAAAACAGGTGGAGGACAGTGAGGTAGGTTATGCAGTGGTAAAGAAAGCAAGGACAGTCCTGCTACATACAAAAATATCAGACTTGCCCACAAAGATTCAGCAAATGTTGGAGGAGTTTGCAGACATAGTTGTAGATGACTTGCCGGACAAGTTACCCCCCAAACAAAGCATTAGTCATCACATTGACTTCATACCCGGAGCCAGTTTGCCGAACAAAACGACATACCGAATGAGCCCCAAGGACAATGAAGAAATCAGAAAACAGGTGCAAGAACTGTTGGACAAGGGTTTGATAAGGGAGAGCTTGAGCCCTTGTGCTGTTCCAATGGTCCTCGCTCCGAAGAAGGGAGGATAATGGCGGATGTGCACTGACTCAAGGGCCATCAATAAAATCACCATCCGATACAAGTTTCCACTACCGCGAATGGATGATATGATGGATTGTTTAAGTGGGGCAGCTTACTTCTCTAAAATAGATTGGAAAAGTGGGTACCATCAGATTCGGATACGAGAGGGGGACGAGTGGAAGACAACCTTTAAGACAAATGGGGGGTTGTACGAATGGCTGGTCATGCCATTTGGGCTGAGCAATGCGCCCAGTACATTCATGAGGTTAATGAATGAGATGCTGAAGGAGTATATTGGGAAGTTTGTGATAGTTTACTTGGATGACATCCTTATTTTCAGCAAGGCAAAAGAAGAACACCTTCGACATGTGCGTAAGGTGCTGGAGAAATTGTAGCAGAATAAACTGCTGATAAACTTGAAGAAATGTACTTTTTTGCAGAAGGAATTACTTTATTTGGGGTTTGTAGTAGTAGAGAATGAACTGAAGATGGATCCGGAGAAGGTGGCAATGATAGTAAATTGGCCATCTCCGAAAAATCTATTCGAGGTACGTAGCTTTCACGGGTTGGCAAGTTTTTATAGGAAGTTTATCAAGAATTTCATCGAAATTTGTGCGCCCATGCTAGATACCATCAAAAAGGCCAGCCAGCCTTTTCGGTGGACAGAATCAGCAAAGAGAAGTTTCCAGTTGTTGAAGAGTAAGATTACTGAGAGGCCGATCTTGAGGCTACCAGACTTCCAGAAGTTGTTTCAGGTTCGTTGTGACGCCAGCGAGACAACAATCGGGGCTGTACTCAGTCAAGAGGACAAGCCTGTAGCATTCTTCAGCGAGAAACCGAATGAGAGTAGACAAAAATACTCTTCGTATGATAAGGAGTTCTATGCTATTGTACATGCATTAAAACACTGGAGGCATTATTTATTGGGAAATGAATTTGTGTTGTTCTCAGATAATTCTGCACTACAGTATGTAATGCAGCAGCACAAACTCAACCACAAACATGCCAAATGGGTAGAGTATTTACAGAGTTTCAATTTCGTATTGAAACACATTAGTGGACAAGAAAATAAGGTAGCAGACGCATTGAGTAGGAAAGCTCTACTTCTGCAGGTGCTGGGTTTTGAGCACTTACAGGATCTATACCGGACGGATACAGATTTGAAGGAGGCCTATGAGGCGTGCCAAAACCCTTTAGTGAGAGACAACAGTTCTTGGTTGGACTACAATCTACAGGAAAAATTGTTGTTTAAGGGAGGACAACTGTGCATTTTTTGAGGGAGAATATTATTTGCGAGAAGCATAGCGGAGGTTTGGCCGGACACTTCGGCATGGATAAGACCCTCGAGTATCTTAGTCACTTTTATTTTTGGCCGAAGATGCACCGAGATGTACAATGATTTGTGGCCAAATGCAAAGTGTGCCAATTGGCAAAGGGGCACAGTCAAAACACAGGACTGTATGCACCGTTACCTGTTCAAAGCAGACCATGGGATTCAATCAGTTTGGATTTCGTCTTAGGTCTACCGAAGACACAACGAGGATATGACTCAGTAATGGTAGTGGTGGACAGGTTCTCAAAAATTGCACATTTTATACCTTGCCGAAAAACCAGTGACGCCACCCACGTGGCCCGCTTGTTTCAATGAGATTGTCAGGTTACATGGATTTCCCAAATCTATCCTTTTAGACAGGGATGTGAAGTTCACGGGACACTTTTGGCATACCTTATGGAAGAAAATGGACACATAGCTAAGCTACAGTTCTGCATATCACCCGCAAACTGACGAGCAGACAGAAGTTATAAACAGGAGTATGGGAAACCTGTTACGCAGCTTGGTTGGGGAGAATTCACGGATGTGGGATCGAGTGCTAGCACAGATGGAGTTCGCTTACAACGACTCGCCTAACTGCAGCACAGGTTTCAGTCCCTTTCAGATCCTGTATGGCATGCATCCTTGCAGAGTGCATGAACTTCGGGACCTTGATTGTAGGAAATACGGAGTGCAGACGGATAAGATTTTGCTAACGCGATGAGAGACTTACATGAACAGGTGAAAATAAAATTACAGGACAGTAGCTTAAAGTACAAACAGCATGCGGATCTAAAGAGGAGGGAAGTGCAATTTGAAGTGGGGGACGAAGTCCTCGCACACTTATGCAAGGAACGCTTCCCTCAAGGTACGTACAATAAACTGAAGTATAAAAAGATAGGGCCTTGCAAAGTCCTTCAGAAGTTTTCAGCTAATGCCTACGAGATACAGTTGCCACCCAAAATAGGCATTTCACCTATCTTTAACGTAGCAGATCTGTTTCCATACACGGCTGACCCAAAGGAAAAGGAAGAAGATGGAACCATGCGATCTACACGGAGTACCCAGGAAGACGAAGAAGCTTGGAAGAGACAAATGCCTTACGTTCAACCTCCCGAGATCAAAAGCATCCTCGAAACTCAAGTGGTTAAACGAACTCGGCGGAAGGACTACATGCAGTACCTGGTCAAGCAGAAGAACCGTCCAATTGAGGACAGTTCATGGCTTGATGCCAGGCAGATTGCACAGACAGGAACTTCGGTCGAGAAGCTCATGGGCCGGAGCCAGGATCTCTTTTTGCCCCGGGAGCCTGATGCAGGAGCATCTAGCTCACCATGACCGGGTGAAGTCTCAGCCAGGTTTGAAGGTTGTTGATCATCGAGATTTTTTTTTTTTTTTTTAGTACACGTGGTCATAAGGTAGTTTTTTTTTTAATTTGTTTTTCTTTTAGAGTTGGTGTGATAAGTCAAAGTTAAACAGATAGTTAGAATTACTACAGTCCAAACAGTGATTAGGAAATAATCTGTCAACTTAGGAGAGAAAAGACAAACTGTCTAAATAAATCTTGTAACATCAAACGAAGAGTGGTTATCAACCATATCAAGACTCTCTAATTGAAATCTATGACAATTTCAATTAACTGTAATCAATTGTAACCAGAAATGTATAAGAGCAGGAATGTAATGCAAAATAATTCGGATTGAAGAAATAAAAAAAAAAAAATACAGAAACAGATCTCTTCTATTATTATCCATCTGCATTTACTATTCATTGTTCATTTACTGTACCTCTGTAACTTTCATTTATTAAATTGATAATTAAAAAACTATGAGCGATCACGTGAGTCGTGATCCTCCGTGCTCTCATTCGACAAACAGAGTGTTTCAAGCCTGGACAAACGTCCGTGTACAATGTGGTAACCAACAAAAGGAGAAATAGCAGACGGGAACAAACAGGAAACAACACATGGAAGAACAAACCAGAACAAAGGTATTTCATCGAACATTTTCCACAATTATTACAAACTGAACATTGAATACCAAAATTGTATTGCTTATGTTACCAACCGAAACATATACATCCATAGTATTTCTTTCCTGTAATGTAATTAAAATCAAGTGCTATGACATTAATTAAAATTAAGGGCAAACCCTAGACGAGGGTTTGGGTACAGTGACCCATACCCTTTCCAATCGTAATCGACCGAGCTATAGCTGTCAACAGAGATATTGACTACAGACAAAGCAACGACGAACCGTAACCATCAACCTACAGGACCCAGAAACCTAACAACACAACGATAGCTTGAAGAGCCAGAGCCTACCAGCAGGTTCACCATCGTGAGAAGTTGAAGACGGAGGAGCCCGTGTATCCAGGTCGCATTACAAACCTGTGCCAACAGACAACATACATTAACATGCATGCACGACAATAGAACCAGAGAATGAAAACTGTACAAAATAAGAGAGTTCCCGTAGCTTACCTGTGTAGGCGGAGTAGGGCTCGAGAAACATAGTCGTTGCCAAACAAACTGACAGAGCTGATACCAAAGGAACGAGGTTGGTCAGTACTGATTTTATGAGGAGGATGATTTGAATCAGGGAAGGGTTTCGTTACCTGTACGAGACCGCAGAAGACCACCAGAGTATCCCCTGAATCCGAGACAACAAGGGTTAATATCATTTCATGCATAAAACAGTGACCAAAGGCAGCGAAAATACCAGTAAAGATCACCAAACGTGAACAGGAGTGAAGTTTCCAAACAGTCTACAGTCGAATAGCACAACGAATCGAGGAACTTACCAGGTGAAGCAAAGCCGACCGAGCACAACAGAGCCAGAGCAACATCGAACCACCGGAGAAAACCTTCCATGAGTTTACAACCAACTCGAACAGACTGATACACATCCATAGCCATTAACCAGAGGCGAACCAGAAGTTACCACACGCATCGGAACATAGATTACACAGAGAAACTCTCCAAACCCTCACAACAATCTCTCGGTGGGCAGAACAATCCAGAATAACCAAGAAACCAAGTGTTTGGGCAAAGAGTGAGTCGAGGAACCGGGCCCGAGGCAGGCGGGTGGACATTTAATGCAGCATTAACTCATACTATCAACCAACAACAAAATATCAACGATCAACTTGCATGCAAATATAAAATGTCACCAACAGCGAACACGTCATAGCCTACAGACGCATGGAGTTGCGGGCCAATGTGGCTGGGTTACACCATTTTTTATTATTATTATTATTTTTTAGTTTAGTGGATTTTATTATTGTTGAAAAATAATTTGAAACAATTTTGTTTTTATATAAAATAATTTAAGATGTTATGATAAGATGTAATTTTTGTTTAATAGAATTAATTTGTAAAGATATTTTCAAATGTCTATTAAGTTGTATATTCATTAAATTTTTTTCGTCAAATTTTCTAATCTACATGTTTTAGATTGTTAATTTCACGTTTTTTTAGAGAGACCATATTATTTGTTTTTTTTTCCAATTTTATTTGTTAATGGTCCTATTGAATGTGGGCATTGATAACACATTAGTACACCTTGTCTACCTCTTTCATATACTATTTAATTCCTTTTTAACTCTTTGATTTTACATGCAAGGCATTTGTTGCATGCATAATGTGTCATTACGTTTTAACTACTAAATTTTCCACACTACTTGTTTTTGGCTCATTGCTACAAGGAAAAACCTTGAGAACCACGAATTGAGAATCTAGAAAACCCAAGATTAAATACTAGATGGTCCATTTACCAACTAAATCTATGTTCCACAACCATTAGAATAAAACACTCAAACAAAGACAAGAAGAGGGTAATCTTAGGTGAGTAGAGAAAATTCTAGTAACAACTTCCTCGTAATGAGGAGAAATATCAAAACTAACAATACATGACATCCATTAAAAAATAAAAATAAAAAAAATATGAGTATAATTTCTACCTTGCATAACCAAAAAACTTGATTTTAACTTTCAATTGAAAAGGCATTAAAATTTTGCATTCAATAACATAATAACATAGAAAGGAAAACTTTACCATATTATCACTCATCATTCTTCCATTTTTAATAATCCGAAGCATTTGAGAAGGTATCCCTCATTTAAATTACCATAATTAATCACCTACTATGTTTGCTTGATGAATAATACAATGTCCATAATCACGTGATAGGTGTCCTTGATGAATAATACAACGTCCATAATCTTATGTTAGGTTTACTCGATGATTGACTAATTCATTATGATGTTCGGAAAAAATACTCTATTAAATTCCTTGATCTCCTCATAGATCTTTCTCAACTTGGAACTAAGGGGTGGTAGTTTAAAACTATTTTACTTAAATTCCTTGATATCCTCATAGATCCTTCTCAACTTGGAACTAAGGGGTGGTAGTTTAAAACTATTTTACTTAAATAACTATGAGAAGTATCATTAAATCTCCTACCACTTTATAATCATTTGTGAATAAAACAAATCCCTTTACATAAAACCAATCATCCATGTTATTATTCATATCTATCCCAAAGGAAAACTCAATTTCACAATTTCCTTAAAAATAAAATAATAATTCTTGTCGTTCTTATCACTTCACATTAACGAATTTATGGTTATATTCTATTTTTATTGTATTCTTTAATGGAATACAATTATGGAATATTTACCTCAATGCATGTTCCACAAATAGCAAGGAGTTAAAAAAAATTGTTATGGAGAAGTTTTGTAAGCGTATATGGGGAAAAGATTTGGTTAGAAAGAAGAAGTATTGAGTTTAGGAATTCAACCCCACTTGTGATCTCCAGTAAAAAGGGTACATTGGAGCCAACATACCGTGAAGATAAAAGATTCTTATTGCTAAATTAAGAACTAAATCACATAAACTTCAATGTGAAACAGGAAGGTGGAAGAGACCTAAAGAAGTTTGGGAAGAACGGGTGTGTACTTTTTGCACTTCTAGGGCAGTGGAATCGAAAAAACATTTCATTTTGGAATGTGATGCTTTCAAAGACAACAGGGACATTTATGGTAGTGTGCTAGCATCAATTCCTTGGCATTGTCTTTTCAGTGAGGGGACTATTAGAAAGTTGAGCCAACTCATCATCAATTTAAGAAAGAAAATGATTGAATTGCAAAAGGCAAAAAACAGGGAGGCTGGTAGTCCCATAGACTATTTTTTGTCTCGTGGACGTTAAAATATCATTCATTTATTCATTCTTATGTGAATAGAAATTTATCGAGTCAATAAAATTAAGTTTTATTTGTATTATTTCTAATTAAATTTAGTTTTTCAAAAAACATATATTTTTTAAATTAATTGATATTTTTAATTAAAAGAAATAGTTCCCCTGATGGGGGTGGACAAATGTTACAATGGCGGCTCTCGGGATTCCCCCTCCACCATGTGGCATACATGCTTATATTATTAAGCAATTCAATCATCAAGTACACTTGCGGGAAGAACAAGCCACACAATGCTTCAATTATGTTAAGAGGGAAGGTAGAATTCATTTCACGGTTGGAAGTTTGGGCGATGAATTTTGGGAGGACGGAGCATTGCAAACTGTGAGACGGGGACCATGGGAACTTGTCGGTGTTCTGGTTTTGGAGGCATACTGAAGTGGAAGACTGGTATGCAATATTTTGGCTCTCAGACAAGTAGTTGGGGCTTTGGAACACTCCTAAGCAGAGAATTGGGTCTTGGCCTATCCTCTAGCTAGAAGTTTAGACATGTTCACACAATTTAGAATCGTTGGCTAACGGTGGTCTTCTCCGCTGACGTTGAGCAGGTAACTCTGTTTTACTACTTCTTTGAGTCTAGGTGGTCTATCTTTTGTCCCCTGAGCTATCTCCTGGAGTCTTGGGAAGGGTACTATTATGAATTCTAACTATTGCATCTGCAAGTCTCTAAAGAGCCCCATTATGTTTGTGTTCTTAGGTATAGTCCTGAGTTTCGCAAGTCTAGCTCTTGTGGTGCCCCTGTTCTGGTTTTTCTTTAGTGGCCTCCTATGTTTGTTGCTTGACCAAGGGGTCATTTGTTTCTCCCTTACATGCTCTCAGTCCTCTGAATTGTTGCTTTTTCGGGGTCAGTGTTTCGTGGTTTCGCTCTCAACTCACTTGGGTGGTAGTTGTTTACACCTGTGGGTTAGTGGGCTATCAGGTAGTGTCTTTTTTGGGAAGACATTGGATTTCGGGGAAGTCCCTCCCAGCCTATCTCCAAACCTTCCCTAGAGTGGTTTCTGTCATTTCCAGGACCAATAGGTCATATTATTCTTTTGGTGTTTATTCTCACCTCTATTCTAGCAAGAGTTATGAGGGGTGCTCCAAGAACCTATCGGTCAACCCTTTTGTTGTGAAAGCAATGCCACGACAAAGAGGGAGGCCTCACTATGGGGGTGGACATCACTTCAATGTAGGTCACACAACTTCTAGCCACAACTCATATTCTGGAAACTCTGCTAGCATAGAGCGTGAGGGCGAAGTGGCATATTCTCTAGCCCACTCTCCAAGCCGTATCATGGCTCCAACTTCCATGAAATCCATAACATAGCAACTACGAGATTTCTAGATCAATATGGACATCATTCCTAATCACAGGTGTGAAGATCACATTGAATTAGTTGCATATATGAATGATATACAATTTAACAACAATGAGATATTGGAACAACTAGATAGCCTTCGTTGGAGCCATTGCAGAATGAATGACCACCTCCGCAACCTGGAAGCTCGAGTGGAACATATTGATTTTCATATGCATGAATGTGTTGGTTATTTTGTAGCTTCCCCTGTACTCCCTCCCCGTCCCTCTCCTTGATATGTTGTTGTTAGTTTCTGTGATCTTTTTGTCTCCCTTAAACATTGTATGACTTCTAAGCTTGACAAAAATAATGCATATAAAGACTTATCTGTGGCATCCTTCGATCCCCAACTCCAACAAGTTTGGTCGAAATGAGGAAAAGGGGGTTGTTGAGAGATCTTTTGTAATCAATGTTTTTATGGAAATCTATTGAAAGAAATTTGACTGGCAAAAATAAATTAATTAAAAGAAATAATTTTATAAATAACATAATATTCAATGGTTGATTCTTAATAAAATTTTAATTTTAATATAATAAATAAACTATCTATATCTAATATCTATATATATATATACTACTATATATATATATATATATTTAATATATATATATTATATATAATATATTATATATATATATATGTATATATATATGTATATAATAGCGGTAGTCTAACTTAATAGTAAGAAATGGGCTTTTTTCACAGACATTTTTTCTGGGTTAATTTTAAAAATCAACTCCACACGAGCAGAGATTTTTAAAAAACTTGAGTTTAAATTGTTTAATCTGCATAATTTGAGTGCCCAAGGGTTTTTCAGGGTGCTGAATCTATTTACACATTGAAACATGTATTTTAAACAACAAAAATCTTGAAATTGTATTGCCAGATTTTGGTGAATTCCGGTGAAAAAGACCTAAAATTCATTCTATAAGTTAGACTACGATATATATATATATATATCAATTATTAATATAAAATTAATAATGGAATGAATAAGTGGCCTACCTTTGGCGAGATGACTTGTATTCATGGGTTGGGCAATAGTGTTGTGGATTATGCAATATCTGACATCCATATTCTCAACCGTATTACAAATTTGGAACTGCTAAATGAACATGAGCCTGACTCTGACCACAAACCTCTATCCTTAACCCTAAATCTTGTCATGCACACCAACCACATGCAAAATATTTGTGAGAATCAAAGGCACACCCGTTTTGATAAAAGTAAAATAGATCTCTTCTTAAAGGATTTAAAGAGGGATTTAGGTTTCCTAACATATAACGATAACATTAATCAAATCTATTACAATTTTACTACAACCATTTCACTACCATTAACAAATTCTCTACCAAGGTGTCGTATAAAAATAATAATAGAACTTCCAACACTTTGTAGGATACAGATTGTAAAATTGCTAGGAAAACAATTAAAGATGCTCCTAACGACATTGCAAAGCTCAGAAACATAAGTATATACAAAATTCTTATCAAAAGGAAGAAAATGCCATATATTAATAAGAGACAAGAGCATCTTATTCAACTTTCTATAGTTGAGCTTAGAAAGTTTTGGCAGAATATACTTATTCATAAAACAAAAGAAAATCATTTTATCCCTTTAAATAACTAGGATATCTATCTTCAGAAGCTTTCTGACTCCCCGAACACCATGTGCATCATCTTAAACACTCATACAAAGGAGGATATATTTTCTTTGGAAGACATGGAGTTCGGGATTAGGAAACTCACTAATGGGAAATCTAGGGATATTGATGGACACCATGCTGGAATCTTCAAAATAGGAAGGTTTATCCTCATCCCTCATATCTACAAACTTCTCAATTTGGCAGTAAACCACAACTTCCCCAAGCCTTGGATGCAAAGCCTTATTGTTCCTATCTTGAAAAGTGGGGATAAAAATGTTCCCTCTAATTATAAGACAATTATGATTAGCCACATTTTAGCCAAACTGTATGAGCTCATTTTGGAAAAGAAGATAAGCCTATGGCTTGAAATTCATGGTAAAAGAGCTAAAGGGAAAGCTGCTTTTAAGAGACATCACTCAACCATCAATCATCTTATCACTCTTAGGATCATTGCTGAGGAGTGTCCCAATAATAAAACTGATATCTTCTGTTGTTTTGCTAACTTTAAAAAAGCTTTCGACATTGTTCCTGAGGATAAACTATGGAAAAGACTTGAAGAGATAATGGTTCCTCTCGAGTTGAGGATTGCTGTGATTTGGCTTTACGATAATGTTATTGCCAAGCTTAAGACCACCAAGGGGTGGTCTAAAGAAATGTCCCTATCGCCCACCCTTTTTGGCATTTACATTAATAAGCTAGAAGATTGTTTGGAAACTGCGGATGTAACGGCCCCGAGCTCGCCGCTATGGTAATTACTCTTCTCCTTTATACCAACGATATCATTCTTCTATCCAAAAGCCATGATGATCTTGACAAGCATCTTAAGATCCTCCATGGTTATTGCTCCAGGATGGGTATGATGGTTAATACCGAGAAGACTAAAGTTATGAGAATTAAATCCAAAAATATGAACCATGGTAATTTCATATATGATAACAATTACTTGGAGTAGGTTTCTTCATACAAATATTTAGGTGTTATTCATCATCAACTCAACTAAAATTATAACATTTAGAAAAATATTATTGGAGGCTGGAAGCTTATTATGAGCTTGAAAACAATTGTAAGTAAGTTGATATCTGGATTTGGATTAAAAAAAGGTTCATCTTTGAGACTCTCATCACCCTTGTTATTTTATATGGATGTGAGGTTAGGGGTCGCAGTATATCTAGAGAGACACGGAGGAATACCGAGATGATTCAAATGCAATTTATAACCTACAACCTCAAGATTAAAGGAAATATTCCCTATCATATCCTCTTGATTGAAGTTAGTCTTTCCCCCATTGAAAGCACGACTATGTTTAGGTAGTTGATGTATAAGAAGTAGCTTTACAACCTGGAAGTCAATAGGCTCCCCAAAATCACTTCTAACTCTAGCGTAAATCCCCACCTTCATCTCAAGCATGGATGGCATAAGGATGTCTTGTCTTGGCTTGACCATTGGGGGATAAAAGAGGAGATCATCTTGTGGAATGATAAGGAGCTAGAGGGAAAAATGAAGCTAATGTATTATAGGGAGGTGATCAACCCCACCCTTGCCAACCAAAATTATGTTTTTGTCTTGACGAGTACTAAGAAGAAAATGAACATTGCAAAAATAAGAACTAATTTGCATGAGCTTTGAAGTGAAACCAAACGTTGGTCTATTCCCAGAACACCCTAAGACGAAAGAATCTGTCACCTTTGCGATATTAAGAGGGTTGAAGATGAAAAACACTTTCTCTTAGATTGTCCGACTCTTACTCACATCCGTTCTCATTTCCAAAATATTTGCCACACTATCAACTTTTTTGACTTATTAAGTCAACAAAACTATAGTGATCTTGGAGCGCTTATTTCCCTTCTTTCTGATAATAGAAATAAAATATTAAAGAGCCACAATTAATCTCTTACTCAAAGTCCGATATACTGCATTGGTCTTAATAGACATTCTTCATATATATATATATATAAGTTTGACTCATGAAAATTTTAACATTGAATCTCATGATTTACATCATATTTCATAACATGATCATAAACTACTTCAATAAATTAAAAATAAATAAAATTTAAATTGAATATAACATTAAATAATAATAAAAATCATAATAAGATACCAATTGTTTGATATACTGTCTTAAATTAAAAAATTATATTGATATTTTAATTATTATTTACATTAAAATAGTCAAATCGAAATATTTGTGGATTTCATAAATAAAATCAATAATAATATATATAAAATTTCAAAAAACATTTTACGAATTTAATTCAAATACATTATTTTAATGTTTGTATTAAAAAATCTGTTTTTTTGAAAAGTTATACTTATCCATAATTAATTTAATAAAAATAAATAAAAAATAATTAAATAAAATTTAATTTTTAATTTTTATTTTTTAAATCTTAAAAAGACTCTTATAACATAAAGGTCAAAACTCTGGAAACTATAATGTTTGACAGGACCAAAAAATAAAATACCATTAAACAGAATTCTTCATAATAATAAATGATAATAATGGTTAACCTCACATAACACAATATATTTTTCATAATAATAAATGATAATAATGATTAACCTCTACTGAAACCAAACTTTAGTCAGAAACGAATTATTTAGTTGCCCTTGCTACAGAGATTTCTAAATCTTCAATAAAGTTTTATTCAGTTCCAAGATTTAAATGCGGGTATCAATCAAAGGCCTCTAAAATTTCGGCTAATTAAAACCGCGTGATCACAGGCTGGGTACCAAGAGATTTCCATGGTATGGGATCAGCACAACGATTTGATAATCACGACCCGTTCCTTCAGCAAAACAAAACAGACAGCGCCCAATGTCTCCTCATTTCCTGTATTTGTATTCAATCCGGACTCTGTTCTTCATAACTGCCAATTATTCATTCACTTCTTTTATAAATCCAACACGAGAGCAACTCTAATAGCTTTGCAGACTGAACATCTTAATTTTTTTTCCTGGTTTTAGATTCGCATTTAATTTGGGTATTCGCTAGAGTGGGATCTCCGTAATTGATATTCAATCCCACAGAGATCTGATATTGGGCTTTGCATTTTATGAGGTCGGAATGGCAAGGCCATCAGGCAAACAATATACGGGGAGGTACATTGTAGTGGGTACTTGTGCGGGGCTGATTGCAGCTCTATTAATTACAAATATTTTATGGGCGTCTTCGTATCGATCTGTTCTCTCCAGGTGGTCGTCTCATGAATCTGTATCCAGAGTACTGCTACCAGCTAACATGGTTAGTAAGAGAGCTCCTTTTCATCCCTTTGTTTTTAGGCCCAGATCAAACAAATTTGCATATTTGTCATTTTTCTTTCATAAAAGAGTGGACCAGTATATGTGAATTTTGGTTCTAGCTTGCTAGGATTTTATGCTGAATTGCGATCACATACAAATGAATGCTATCTCAGTCCAAGGTGGGTGGGTGATGTAGTTAGGCAATGCTCACATTTCCCAGGTGCTACTGTCTGCCATTGGCATCAAAACACATTTTGTATGTCCTAGTGAAATAGCCCTAATATGTCTAAATTAAACCACTGTCTAGCATTTTTTATCTCCTTTGAAATGAGTAGTTTTAAATTTTTAATTAGTAGCAGATTGCCAACATTCTGCAAGGGAGAATGCAATGGTGTAGTTGGATGTGGCTTGTGAGGCCCACCCAAGTCACTGTGAGAGCATGGGTGCCTAATGATAAGCATAGGGTTATGCTTGAGCCTTGAGTTTTCCATCAAAATCAAATTCGATGCCCTTTTGCACACGTGCAAGCATCCATATTTAAACCAACGACAAAGCTAAAGGCCTTCACTTAACAGACGGAATCATCAAGTAATGTTAGTAACCATGAGAGTGAATATGCTAACATTCCGGTCCATGGATTTGTACTCCCAGACTGACCTGAGTTTTCCATTCTAGGACAATGCACTCTTTCTCTTCTAGGCTTCCTTCAGGTTTCAGTCTTGTGACACCAGGTTTGCCACATATTGTCAGTTATAACCTGGACCACTTAGCCTTGTGTTGATGACTTTGATGATATTATGACTTTGATGATATTTAAAATTTTGAAATTTGAAGATGTCCTACAATGAGTTCTTAATATAGTTGTATAGGAATGTGTATATTTAAATTTTGATCATGTTTTGATTATGTGATTTTTTAAAAGATTACTAGTATTTGACATTCATTTAAATTTTGAAGAGTGAAAATCATGTCATTTCTTTTTGCAAACTACTATTGTGTATGTTTTACATTTAATTAGATGTTAGAATGATTACATTATTCATGTATGTTTAGTAATAAGAATTTATATTCATGTGTTTATGGATCGATTTTGAATTTCCATATTATTTAGTCATATATATATATATATATATATTTTGAAAAATATGTATAGTCGAACCTAATGCCGAACCTCATTTGAACCTGATCGGAAAATTCGAATTCGAATCGAACTTAATCATTGTCGAACTCGAATTCGAACCCAAACCGTGTGACATAGGTTTCAGATGCTGAAAATGCATTCCTTATTTGTTTATTTCTTACTTCATTTTTCATATGCCCCTTTCTTTCCAACCTTATAGTCTATTAACCCATTTGGGAAGTCCGTGGTCCTCAAATTCTCTTGCTCTCTGTTGCAGAATTGTTGTGCTTTTACTAATGAGATCATTATATGTAAATCCCATAGGAAATAAGAAATTCATAGTGCAACCAACCTGCCACACTCACCGAAGTGCTAAAAATAACAAAGTCTTCCAATATAAACAATAGCTACCTTAACACTACATAAACAAGTGCCCTAGCTAAGTGTGTGAGGTATATGATTGCCATCTGGCATCAACATATACACAAGGTTGAAATCTGGAAAAAATGCACCTCAGAGGTTCTCCAATATAGATTCAGGGATCAACAGACTGGCCACTTAATAAGATGAATAACCTGTAACAATTTCATCCACCAACAGCCTCAAGGCTCAAGACCATTTCTAGTTTCCATAATCAGCTGAACATATTCATTCTGTGTTTCTGAATGCTAGTGGCATTCAAAGCAAAATCCATTGCTATTTTAGAAATCGTTTGAATCAGTGTCTCTTTACTGATGATTTCTTTATTCATATGTTTCAAGGGTGTAGTTTCTGTAACACTTGTCTTTACTATTCCATTGAGGGTGTCAACAACATGTTCGGCACACTGTTGTCCTGACTCCTAAAGACAGTAAGCAGAATACCTCTGCTGATGCAGATGATCACTCACTTAAGGCCACTCATCAACAGAATTGAAGCAATAATTATGGCATGTGCTTTTCATTATGTTAGCATTCCTGCACCATTTCTCCCAGTCAGCAAGTATCAGTGTTTTGAAAAACAGAAGAAAATGAATAAGGCATAAGCCTTAAGGCCCTGGAACATTTTGGCAAGGACAGATAAGTCCATGTGAAGAAACATAGAGCAATTGGGCCCTCCATTGTCTCAAGTTGCTTCACATCTCACATATCTCTAGACTGTGATCCAGTAGTCTACTCATGGTTTATTGCTGGGCCTTATTGGAGGATGAACACAAATAGAATGTAACTTATGTAGACACATTAGCATTTTCAGCATCTTAAACCCACATCACTACCTTTAGCATTTGAAGATACCCCTCTTTCTACCATGCTTGCAATTAGGAATAGCATGTATCTATTTTAAAATTAACTTTGATGACTCACTTCTGAACACTTCATAGGATATTTTAATTTGAAACATTTAGCTTGAACCACAACTAGACATTCACTTGGTGTAGCATTTTTCAGTGGATCTTGAGTTTAGAATATAAAATAAACACCTCTATCATCTTTGGTCCAATATTCTACCAGTGCATCATGTTATCCAGAAAAATGATTTGTTTGGTGATTCTTTTCGTGCTCTGCCTAATCATTTGAGGGCAATGATTTAATCTAACAAACCACTCCCTGATTTAATGGTTATGTATATGAACTGCAATAAAACTTGGTTGCTGTACCTCATGCTCTTTTCAATGGTTTCCCATTCTGATTTGGGCCTGCATCCTTCTGCACTTAATTTTTATCTCTGTATCATAAGATTTAATCTAACAAACCACTCCCTGATTTAATGGTTATGTATATGAACTGCAATAAAACTTGGTTGCTGTACCTCATGCTCTTTTCAATGGTTTCCCCTTCTGATTTGGGCCTGCATCCTTCTGCACTTAATTTTTATCTCTGTATCATTATTGTACTTTATCTATTTTTGTTTCATAAAGTGGGAAACAAAATTCAACAGAATCTTAGAAGTACTACAGTCAGTGTAACAGATGAATTAAACATATAGTCATGTACATCAATAAGCAGTGTCTAGAAACATCTCTATCTAGCTGAGTATATAAAATGTAGAATGCACACATGCACAGAGAAAGAGAGAGAGAGAGAGAGAGAGAGTTTCTAATTTCTTTTACTAAGTTTTTTTCTGGTTTCTTGGATCCAATTTTAGATAGAAAAAGTCGAGGGAAAAAATGTGTCCAAGCTGAACGTTGAAACTATGCAAAAACCAGAAGAAAATGTTCCGGAGTTGGAGTGGGAGGAGATGGCAGAGGCTCCTGTAGCCCGTCTAGATGGAGCATCTATTCAAATTGGCAACCTCTTTTATGTTTTTTCTGGATACAGAACGATTAATGATGTAAGTTAACAAGGCCATCACCTGAATAGGCTGGTTAATAATCTGTTTAGGCGCTTATATGTCATTTGTGTGCATCAAATATATGAATTGGGAATGCTAATAGTTTTTCTTTCTGTTTTGATGGACATGACACAATTGACATTGAAGGTAAGCATTGCAACAAACTGATTAAATTGAGTAGGTCGGTGAAGATTTGGTATCCTAAATAATTGAGAAAGACACTAAACAGATTTCTGACCATAGTATTTTGAATTCAATTATTTTTTTTGCATTTCTTCAAATAGTAACTGTAGAATTTTGGTATATAATATAAGAGGTAAATTTCAAGAATATAGTACTTTGGGTATACTGATTTTGGCTGTAAGCAATCCCTGTAGTGACAGTCTACAGTGTTGATATGCTCTAACATGCTTGTGGGGAAAACCTTTTGTTCCATACGGTGCCAAGTATCCAAGTCCGTGAGGTCTGCCCATGAATCTATGATTCTAGCACTTTGATCTTCATCCCTTCTTTCCTGCTGCTAAACTTTTAGGTGTTGTTTTGTTCCCTTCTTGTATCTCGATTTAGCTTCACCTGTACTCGTATATAGATACTCAATTCCTTCCTCCGTGGGTTCCAGTTCTTCAATCTGCTGCTACTCTATCATTGGAACTGTTTCTTCAATCTGTTGCACTACTTATGGAGCGATTTGTTATACGTGGGTCTGTTGATACTTGACTCATTTTTCTGCTTTCTGTTCTTTTGATTGTTCTAACTTTGTCTAAGGATCTTGGTATTTGTTTGTCTCTATCTCCTTCCTCTTTTTGCCAAGTTTGGAAGGATTCGTTGTCCTGTTTCTGTACCTTTTCTACTTAGTATCTGAAGCAGTGTTGCAAAACTTGGACTTAATAAAAACTAGGCAAAACTATGGCAAGCATACACTTAGACCTGGAAAACTTGAAAATTTCTGTTCTGAAAAACTCAGAAACACTTTGAATACATGCAGGAGATCAGAGAGATTTGCAACAGTGATATGAAGCATTGGTAACCCTTCTAATTGCTGGTCCAGTTTCCCTAATTTTGCAATTAGTTCCTGTTTCAACTGATTTTCAACCAGAATTACCAAGCTTTGAAATTTCCTACTTATCATTCTTCAGAGAATTGCTTGCTAAGTGCTTGTGTTAGAAGGAAATTATGCAAATGAAGGGGATTTTCTCATAGTGCACTGAATCTTTCCAAGCATAATCCAAAAGCTGTAACCTGAAAGTCTCTTCTAGTTCTAGGTCCAGACATATGTGGCATGCTTGGCTCTCTTTCTTTGTTACTTCCAGCACATTCGGACACGATTTGATGGGACATGTGTCCTGTGATCATGTCCTGAATTGTGGGATTCGATGGGTACGCGAATCCGGACATTGTGTCCATCGTGTCTCGATTTCAGGACATGTGTCCCTTACAAAAGCAGGCAGCCTGGCCAATAAAGCCCGATTTGGGCTCTGTTACCGCTCAAACTAGCAGGGGGTCCTAGAGGGGCACTTGCTAGGTCAAGAGCAACAATGAAGCTAAAGCCCATTGTCACCACAACTAAAGCTTCCTACTCTTTACGGACTTTCATGGATGGGAGGAGACCTGATATATAGAGAATCACTTATACAGGGTAGATCAACTAAGATGGGTGTGAAGTGATCTCGAGGACCCTTTCCTGGGGGAGGCTCAAGAATGGGACTTGCTTGCTTCTTAAGCAAGGTACAAGGCTTTCTAGGAGAAGGGGATGAAGATTTAAGGGCTAGGTTTAAGGAGTGTGAATTGTAAAGGAGCTTCCAAAACCCTAAAATCCTTCTTGAATTTGGTTTCCCAAGTGGTTTTGAAGAGTTGACTTTTCAAAGGTATGGGACCACACGGGACCAAGTGGATCTAGGTTAGGTCAAGAGGAAGGGTTCTGGCCACCAATGATAGACTTGACCTAAACAAGGAGGAGAAAGGGATCAAAGAAGTGATTTTGACTCAAACGCGCAAAATGATCCTTATGAGGAGCTAGCCTAGGAAACTTAGGGCAAAAACTAATCTTGGGGCTAGGGCTTGGGATATCTAACAACCCCACTGTCAAATTTTTCTTAAATTTAGAGGAGGCCTATGAGAGACACCAACATAGTTGAGGCCAAGAGATTGAAGTTTTTCTATGGGTGGTTTGTCGGGAAAATGATGCCCTAGGAGCCCTAATGTGGTTAGACCTAGAATAAAGAAGGAGAGGTGAAGAAAAATATTTCCTTAAGTGATCACCTTATGGTAGACCAATGCCTAATCCAATCAAGAAGAATATGAAGATAGACATTGTTTCTAGGTCAAGGAGGCTCTAAGATCAACTTTGCTTGTCATTTGGGCAAAGGAGAGTGACCTTAAAAGCTTTTATACTTCGTTTTGTAGGTGAATTGGCTTGTCAAGATAAATTCAATCATAGAGTTATCCCTAGGAAAATTTGATTAGCATACATGGCCCATACATAGAGATATGCTATATAGAAATATAATTCCACAATTTCACAGTAAATGCATTCAACAACTAGCCCTAGTATAGCGAAAATCTCATTATCAATGTATGTGACAAATTCAAAGAACAAATAACATTAAATTTGTACTTACATGTAAGAGAATGTATCCAACCACCAATAAACTTGTCAATCAAGAAGCTCCAAGAAAAGAAAAGACAATCCATACATCAAAATTAATCCATGCTCCAAAATTTCATCCACCAAGAAGGAATAGCGAAAATCTCAAGAGACATCCAAGCCCAAACCAAGTGATGATGAGAAACTCTCATCATTTGTATTTATACACCTCTAAGGAGTTCAATTTAGCTATTTGAGCCTACATTTGCCCATAAAATAACAATAATGTGCAAATAACTAACTTTTGGTGACAAGCCCACCAAAACTAATTTATAAACAAAATAACAAGCCTCTTAAGAGGTCAAATGATCAATAATACATATCGTTGGGCTCTTTAAGAAGCCTGATGAAGTCCAAAAGAGCCATAATGATAAATAGGGCTTCCAAAATTAATGGACAAAGGGTTGGCCCCTTGTTCTCCACATAATAAACCTGTGGTGCTCCCAATGGGCATGAGGGTACACAAATGACCTCATGGGTCTCCAAGTAAGTTGAAGATGCCTGTATACTATCTGTGAGGGCTCAGATGATGGTGTAAGTGATGCCACATCGACATACAAGTCTTGGGTCATTTGCCAAGTGCATGGTACAACTGTGGGGCTGGTTGGGCAAAGGTGAAGTAGGTGCATCTTCCTTGTCCAATAGGTGAATCTCGAGCAATCTCTGAACATGTCTGAGGATCCATGGAGTGCTGGTTACTGCTGTGGAGGTCCATGGCTCTTAACGCACACCCTACATGTGCCAATGTAGCCCTCTGGAGGGTTAGAATCTCTTATAGGGAGACCAAACCCAAGATGGAGACCACTTGCAATCCTGCATAAGATCCAATACGTCCCCTAGCCTTCCAATACAACAAGTCATCAAAGAAATCGAGTAAAAGAGCTTACAAACCATGGACAACAGGTGGGGACTTCATCATGACATGCCCTTCCATAATGGGCTTTGGCATGTGCTAATGTTTCCAAGCTCCAAATAGGGTTACCCAAGTATCCTATTGGGTGGTTTTTACTTCTAAAGGGGATAGTATGTCCAAGGTACATCCTTTAAAAGGTGGTGGTGGGTGATAAAGAAATGAATGGAGCAGGGATTGAAAAGGAGCAGCCCTGGGCCACATGCTGGGGTACAAGGGTAGCTAGAAAAAGGGAAGCCCACCCTTGGGTATATAATGTATAGGAGGGAGAAATCATGGTACATAAGGTGCCTCGGCCTTGATTTTTCCACCCTTCTTGCCTTTTGTCTTTTGTGATTTTTCTTTAATTAACTGCTCGGGGCTTAAGGGGTAAGAGCATGATGTGTGAGATATAGCAGTGAATACCCTATTTAAGGTAGGGCGGTTCATTGCCCACCAAGGGTTGAGACAATCATGGGTTCCTAAATGATAAAGGAGGCTCATAGGGCTTGTAGGAACTAGGGTGATGGCCATGATGATGTAATGGCTTTCGCCCACGTCCTAAATGTGTTTGTCCTGACCATCTTTTGCATTTTGTGGTACATTTCCTTGTTGAATGTGGCCAATTATGCTTTTACTTTTCTTTTCAGCCGCATCAACCTTCGGGGCATCATTCCAAGCCCGACCTAAGGTGTGGGCAAGGAGAAGGGGAAAGCTAACCCTATGTTGACTCACTGGAGGAATGTGGACTCAACTGGGAGAAATGATGAATGGGGTTACAATGAGTGGAAGGGGAGTTATATATGTGGATGAGGGAGTGGTACCACACAACCAAAATTAGGGTTTCCCATGTAAGACCATCCCTAAAGCCCAAGGGTCAGTAAAAGAGATCCCACGAGACTAGGATACAAGGTTAACATCCAAAAGAGGTCTAGGGGACGAGCACAAACCTAGCCCATTCTTTCTGCCAAATCCCCCCATTAATCCATGCCTAGAAGTGTCCATGATAAGCAAACTATAATACTCAATTACCAAATGACAAGGCATACCTTTAGGTTCGAGAGGCCCACATTCAAACATACGATCATGGCGGATGGGTGAGGGACCACATGGTTGGCTCAAGTGGTGGAGAAATGGCACAACGAGTTAGTTGGTGGTTGCAAGGGGTTGCCGACTGAGGACCATCTTGGAGAATTTTTTACCTCCTAGGGACATCACCCACAAAATGGTGGGTAATAGGCTCATTTGGCACTCATTCTTGAGTGTGTCTTCTGCTGTGAGTGTGTGGGAGCTTCTAGCAAAGGGTTTGGGAGCATTTTGGAGGCGATTCAAGCAACATGTAAGTGCATTTTGCTTCTATTTTTTTTTTCATTTTTATTACAACAATTTGCATGTGCATTGTTTTTTACAAGTTTGTGCATTTTTTCTTTATTTTTTACATCATTCATGGCTTAATCAAGGGCAACAGAGAAGGGGCAAAGGGAGGGGAAGAATGTCCCCATTGGTGATGCCCCTCCTGTTCCAATTTCATCAGGGTGTGCAAGTGTTCCCTATATTGGAAGTGGGGTTGCAACAACAACTTCAAATGTTGAGGGTAGATTGAATTTAGAAAGACAATAGGCTCAAGAAAACAAATATCCCTTGTGGAAGTATGTTACAAGAGAGCAAGGGCCAGGCCACAAGTTGAAGGGAGGAGACAATGTTGCTTGGAAATGCAACTATTGCAACAATCATTTCAAAAGCACTTATTACCATGTGAAAGCTCATTTGTTGGCCTTACCAAGTTGTGGAATTGTAGCATGTACACAAGTGTCTTTAGCTAGGAGGAAAGAAATGGAAAGAGAGACCAATGTTGGTGTGGCAAGGGTGGCTGCATCATCTAAAAAAACAAGAATGATGATCCCTTTCCATTCTTGAGGAAAAACAACAACAAATTTCCATTTGCAAGTTTTGGTGGGGGTGTGGGTCAAGCCACAAAAAGAAAGGCAATGACACTTGGTCTAATGGACAAGATTTTTTAGAAAGAGAGACGCGAAGAACTTAATCTCACCATTGCATTGTTTTTCTATCAAAACTTCATATCCTTTAATGTTGTATGCTTACTTTTATTTCTTGAGATGTGTCGAGCTCTAACTCAAGGGGCTCCATCAGAGTATGTGCCTCCTGGGTCAGAGAAGCCTAGAACCACATTGTTGAATAAAGCAAAGGAAGAGGTGGACAAAATGCTTGAGCCTATTAAATCAACATGGCCAACATCTAGGGTTAGTATTGTTTCTAATGGATGGATAGATCCAACTCGCCACCCACTCATCAACTTCATGGCTTCCTTGAATGGACTGATTTCTTGAAATCAGTGAATGCACTTGGACAATACAAGGATGCACAATATATAGGTGAGTTGTTCATTAAAGTTATTGAAGATGTAGGTGTTGATTCTTGTGTGCAGATCATTACAGATAATGCACCTATTTGCAAGACTGTTGGCATGATTGTGGAAGCTAAATATCCACAAGTATTTTGGACACCTTGCATTGCCCATTCCTTGAATTTAGCACTTAAATATATTGCTTCTGATGTGCCTTGGATTGGAAGTATTATTGAGGATGCATGACATATCCACAACTTTCTACAAAATCATAAAAATGCCCTCACAATCTACAAGAAGTACACCAATCTATCATTGTTGAAGATTGTAGATACACGGTTTGCCTCTTCATTCATCATGTTGAAGAGGTTGAGGGAGGTCAAGACTGCTCTTGGGGCCATGGTTATTTTAGAGTTTTGGATTTTTTTGAGAAAGATTGATCAAGCAGCCTCAAAAAGAGTGAAGGACACAATGTTAGATGATGCTTTGTGGGAGAGGGTAGATCTCACTATTAAGATCATGGACCCTATCATTACTTTGTTACGATTCGCAGATACAGACCAATCCATCCTAGGAGAAGTTTATGAGGGATGGGATTCCATGATTGAGTCCGTGAGGACTATTATTTTACAGAGTGAGTGCCTCGAGTATGAGATATCATCGGAGGCCTTTTTCACCACCATACAAGATATTCTTGTCAGTAGACGGGACAAGAATTGCACACCTTTGCATTGTTTGGCTCACTCGTTGAACCCAAATACTACAACCATGAGTGACTGAATGGTGGACCTTCGTGCAGATTCCCTCCTCACATGGATGGTGAAATTTCATAGGGGAGGAAGGATGCATTGAGGCAAATTTTTCAGGATAAAGTATCCCTTGATGAGGTGGAGGATGCCTTTGCAGAGTTTTCCACTGGCACTGGGCGATTTGCAGGTTATGATGTGATTAGAGACAGGGGCTAAGAGGCCCTATTCTTGGTGGGAAAGTCATGGGGCAACAAGCCCTCCTCTACAACAGTTAGCCATGAGGGTCCTCTCTCAGGTGACTTCATCCTCTTGTTGCGAGAGGAATTGGAGCACATATGGGAATTTGTATAGTGTCAAGAAGAGCAAGATTGAGCAGTCCAGGGCAGAGACAATGGCGTATGTGCACACCAACCTTCGTTTTATTTACAGGCAGAGGGATGAGTGGTTGAAGGGAAAGTGAAGTAAAAACTTCTACGATACACAGAAATAGATATAAAAATATTTATTAATAATTGATTGAACTGAATGAATGTATGATTTACAAATGAGAACGAGAGGCTTGCTTATATATCAGGCAAGTGTCTCTTCATGAAGAGTTATGTTTCATTTAGACATGCCTCTTCAACCTAACTACTGATTAACTAATAATTATTTATACTTATTATTGTTTACATTATTTTATTTGTTACAGAAAGACAAAGATGTGGGATGTCTTTCCTGATGATATGGGGTTGAACAACAGTATTGAGTTGGCATTGGCCAACTTGGATATTAATGATCCAGTGCTAGAGCCTTTCACTTTTGATGATGGTGATATTGTTGAGGGGTCATCCTCCACATCGATAGATGCAAAGATGACGTTGGATACAAAGGAGGAGGATGCAGCAGAGGAGAGCAGTGGTGACCATGACAGTGATGTTGATTTTGATGATGATGATTGATGACTCATGAGTCATGAGCTACCTACTTCCTTGAGGCTTGTAGTTCTTTTGTTTTTGCTATTTCTATTTGCCATTGACATTGCTACTACCTATGTAACACATTTTGATTTTGATGACTTAATGAGAAAAATGCAGTTTCTTGTCTTTCTCCTATTGGACCATTGATGAATCTGTCACAATTGTATTTGTATGCATAATGTTACTTGTAAAACTTACAAATTTTAAATTTACAATGTAGAATCTAGATCTATGTTTGAATTTGTAGCATGAATGAGAACTTGTGTAAGAACTATATATATATATATATATATATAATGTGTCCTGTTCTGGGGGGTCAATGTGCCCGTGTTGGACACTCAAATTTTCGTGTCCTATGTGTCCCATGTCCCTGTGTCAGGTGACTTAGGTTTCCAATGTACAGGTACTGGTATGGGCACATGTATTGGTACAACACTTTTTGAAACAGGGGATAGGCGTATGTCAGGGGTACATATATCAAATTTTATATGTACTTTGATATATGGAAAAATGAGAAACAAAATTAATGTAAATAGCAATAATTCAGATTCATATTTTATTTTCAAATTAGCTGATAATCAAATCATTCCAGTGTTTGCTATTCATCAATTGACATTCATGTTTCAACATTGAAGATTGACATTCCTTCCTTTTCGAGATATGATGTGAAAATGACAAATAGAAAATCTGAAACTTGAAACCTTATGATACTAAAAAATGGTGACTCAGAGAATGAAGAATGTCGATAATTATGAAAGTGGCTTAACATTGAGCTTTTGGACACCAATTTCCTTCAATAAAAGCAGTGAACAATGTTCTTCTTCCTTTATTCTGCTCTCCTGGACTCTTCCATGCTCATGTAGCCAAAACTAACAATGCAAAAATGAGATTGAAATTAAGATTAAATGTTTAGAAGGGGGCAACAATTAGATGTTTTAGGGCTTCCTGCTGGGTCTATCCTAAAAAATTTATAGGGGCTTTTAACAGGTACAGGGGCATGCTTACAAAGAATTCGATCCTCAAGTACGTGTACCCATACTAAGGGTTTTACCCATGTATCAGTTATCACCAATGGCATTAAAATCCAAATTGTGATAAAGTGAAGGGGGTATTTAGTTGTCTTACCCACATAACTATTGTAGGGAAGTCTTCCACTAGATGAAATTCATGGTCTAATATCTCATGAATTGACCTGCTCTGCCCATGATCCGAGTTCATCCTTTGAAGACTGAATCTCTATCTCGTTGGTTGAAGAGTATGGCAATGCAGTAACTTCTGTTATGGTTATCTCAGTTGTTCGTTGTGCTCCACTTCTTTGAAATCAAACTCGTTATTGTTTGGCAAGAGGGTTATATTTCCACAAATCTGCAGAAAAGGACTTGGTCTTTCAACCTGATACTATTTTCTATTATTGGATCTTGATTTAGAGAGACAATGGGCTTTTCAACTTGGTGGCTGATCCCAATCTTATCTGGATAGTGAGACAGTTTCTACTTCCCTTCTGCATTTCCCCCCATGTAACCAAGCACCCCATCCTCCACCCTGTAGGCAAAGGTAAGATATTCTTCAGGGCTCAAGGCCATTCAACAATAATGATTGAAGTGATTCCAATGATATATTCAATATGAGCTCAACATGTCAGTAGCGCGAATTGAAACTGGGTGGGGAGGAAGACAATCATTCCTCCCAACCACCCCAGATTAACCTTTTGCTTGAAGAAGCTTAATGAGTGTTTCTATAGTAACGGGGAGGGGGAATCCCATCCCCACTTTTGTTCCATTTAAATACCTTCAGAATGCATAAGAGTTCATAAAGGGAGTTGTCTATAATGCGACTTTTTGGAGATTCCGGTGACGGAATCCGGCGGAAGAAATGAGGTTAAATCTTGATTTTTAGCAGTTAAAATGGTTTTTTAACTGCATATTTGGATTCAGCGCCCCGAAAAACCCCTGGGAGCCATTGATTGTGCAGAAACTAGCTATCAAACATGAGATTCCAATGAATTGCTGCCGGATTTTGACCGGAAAAATCCGCCGGAAAGGCTTTCAAAAAGTCGCGTTATAGACTACTGCTTCATAAAGAACTTACGTTCAAACTTGGCAAGTTCTTTTTAGGTGTAGAAAATCCACAAAATTCCGATCTACTAATATCAACAATACGAAAAACACTTTCTTTTCACATAAACACAAAATTTCTCTACTCAATTTGTAGCGAAATAGAACATAAATAATTGCACAAATTTACACAACAGAACACAACAATTTTGTAGGGAACCCAACTAGGAAAACCCTATGCTTGTTATTGAGAATTTATTGATAGCAAAAACTGAGCAATTGATCTCTTACAAAATACAATTGTTTCAATTTGAAAGACACACTGGTCTTTCCTTCTTGATCTAAGCTTGAAACCTTTGCAAGACTGTTGATCTCTACTGCCCTCCACCAACCTGTGCATATGCTTCTCTCGTGCACTCTTTCTCTCACAAGCTCACACACACAAACCTGTGCAACCTGCTCACAAACCCGTGAGCTCTATTATCTTGTCTCACCAAATTGTGCTCACAATATAATTAATAAATTGTGCCTTCGTTCCTCCTTTTAAAGCAATTCAGATGGATAAAATTAGTGAATTTTCTAATTAAGGAATGGTTTTGTGATTGATTGAGTTAGCATGAGTTAAATGCTCATGCATCTTGTCCTATTTCAAGTCAACCACTTGAAACTCAATCACTTGTGTTTTTCCTCAATTAACTCACACTAGAAAATCAAGAATTCGACCTTCAATTCAACACATCAATTAATTGCAACCTAACCCGTCCTAATTTTTAAGGACACTCATAAATTTTAGGAACTCGAGCATGCACTGTTGGAATTTCTAAGTTTACCCTGTTAGAAATTCTTCCTGTACTATCTGGTTTATTTCTTCCTACTTGTTTAATTACTCAACAAGTTATTTACCATGTAAATACTGAAAATAAACACATGTATAGTATCAACATCTACAAATCATCAACTAAAAGAAAACAAGCACACAAGTGACACCATTATTTTTGGACCAATGTCCCTGGAAAAACCCAATGTAGGAAAAACCAGTGCAGC
Organism: Pinus taeda; assembly: GCA_000404065.3. NCBI lineage: Eukaryota > Viridiplantae > Streptophyta > Pinopsida > Pinales > Pinaceae > Pinus > Pinus taeda. Next base: position 34,246 of record APFE030290215.1, read on the forward strand.
TATTCAGAGGGTTTTATTACTATGTAGTTTTTAGAATATAACTAGGGTGCCAGAAATGGCTCACCCAACAGAGAATGCCCTCGGCAATAACTCTCCTCGGAGACAAATATTCTGGTTGATTAATCACCGGCTGAACAATCCCATAGCAACAATTGCAACTCCCACTGCTCTATGTCACTCTGATAGGGACTACGTCACCCTACTCGGCTCACCAACACCTAGTCTATCCCACAAAATCCTTCCAGTGCTGCCTCTTGGCCCTGTGTCAGCTCTGCTAGCCTCTGCGTCAACTTCTGGAACTTCTGCATCAGCCCCTAGACCCTCTGCGTCTCACATGCTGGCCTCTCCTGGCTCTGCGCAACTCCTTGTTGCCTCTGCGTCAACCTCTCCGGGCTCTGCGTTGTCTCTTTGGTACCAACTCTGCCTCTTTATTATGTATTCGCTGCCCCTTGCTGCTGATCACTGATTCTATCTCTCTTAGCAAACCCCGCTCTAGAGAATAGAATGACTGATCACTTTGGTGTGTTCTTCAACTGACCCTCAAGCCTCCTCTTATACTTTTTTCATTGTAGATGAAATCTCTAATCAACGGCTAAGATTGGATTTGCTTGATCCATGACTTTTGGAACCTTCTAACCCAGTTTTATATTAATACTCATTAATATTTTATTTTTCCCAAGTTTAGACTTAGGAACTCCATTAAAAATATTAATTATTTTAATATCTCTCAAACCGGCTAGAATCTGCCCAAATCATTTCCGGATCTTGGAGATCTCATGTGCTTTAGCCTCTCCACGAATTTTCATGGCTAAAGCACATCCGATGCTACCCCAAATCAACATGCACAAGAAGGAACTCGAGTTTGACTCTTTGAATTAAGGCACAAATTAAGGAATCAATTTCTTGCTACTATTTTCAACATTAGGGTCCACCCTAAGAAAAACTTCTTTTGGGATTTCTACAGGTATAGGGGCATGGCTTCAAAGAATTGGACACATAGCTACAACTATACATGTACTCATACTAGGGTTTTACCCATGTATCACCAATGGCATTAAAATCCAAGGTATGGTAAATTGAAGTGAGTATTTTGTTGTCTTATCCACATAACTATTGGAGGAAAGTCTTCCATTGGATGAAATCCATGGTCTAATATCTCATGAATTGACTTGCTCTGCTCATGAACCAAGGTTATGCTTTGAAAACTGATTCTCGCTCTTGTTGGTTCAAGAGAATGACAATGAAGTAGCCTTTGTTATGGTTATATCAGTTGTTCCTTCTGTTCTATTTCTTTGAAATCAAACTTATTATTGAGAGAGTTATATTCCCACAAATATGCAAAAAAGGATTTGGTTTTTCAACTTGATACTACCTTCTACTATTGAACCTTGGTTTAGAGAGACCTCAGGATTTTCAACTTGGTGGAAGATCCCACTCTGATTTGGATAGTAAGACCGTTTCTACTTCCCTTTTGCTTGATGAAGCTTACTGAGAGTTTCTGTTGTAATAGGGAGGGGGAATCCCACCCTCACTTCTATTCCATTTAAGTACCTTAAGAATGCAAGAGAGTTCACAAAGAGGTCAAGTTCAAGCTTGCAAAATTTTTTTTTAGGGTCCAACCTTAAAAAACATCATTGGCTCTTTTTACAGGTACAGGGGTATGGGTACGAAGAATTAGAACCCTAGGTACTTGTACCCATACTAAGGGTTTTACCCGTGTATCACCAATGGCATTAAAATCCAGATTATGGCAAATTGAAGGGGGTATTTAGTTGTCTTACCCACATATCTATTGTATGGAAGTCTTCCATTGGATGAAATCTCTGGTCTAATATCTCATGAATTGACCTTCACTGCTCATGAACCAAGGCCTCCTTTGAAAGTTCAGTCTTTATCTAGCTAGTTCAAGAGAATGAATGAAGTAGCCTCTGTTACAGTTATCTTGGTTGTTCCTTGTGCTCCATTTCTTTGAAATCAAACTCATTATTGTCTAGCAAGAGGGTTATATTGCCACAAATCTGTAGAAAAGGACTTGGCCTTTCAACTGGATACTACCTTCTACTATTAGATCTTGGTTTAGAGAGATCATGGGCTTTTCAGCTTGGTTGAAGATCCACTCTGATCTGGACAGTGAGCCAGTTTCTACTTCCCGCTGGCTCGAAGAAGCTTATTGAGAGTTTCAATTGTAATGGGGAGGGGTAAATCCCATTCACACTTCTGTTCCATCTATGTACCTTCAAAATGTAGGAGAGTTCACAAAGAGCTCAAGGTCAAACTTGCCAAGCTTCTTTATAAACGAAGGGATGGACCATAGACTGCATAAATGGCAATCCTGCTCCATGACTTGCTGACAAATAAGAATGAAAAAAACAAGGCCAGTTGTAGCATGCCCTTCTAATTGGTATATAAAAAATATATCACTAATGATCAATGGTAACATTATAAGTAGTGGTTGATTGTAATGAATGACTATTGTGACAGGTTATAACTATTAAAGAATAGTCATGAAAACAATATCTATTCTCATTTGATATTGTCAATGCAATGTTGTAATTGTTTATTACTTTTTGGCATTTTGCCATTAAGGTGCATTATACTGCTGACCTTGTTGCCCGCAACAACAACCCAATGATGAGCATGTCAATTCTAATGCCACCAGTTTAGCGACTTGGTAATTGACATGTGATTATCAAGCTTCTTATTCAATTAAACCATTTATCTTGCCCGTGCTACTTACAAGGAAGATCTTTTTAATTTGTTACCATTTTGTTTTGATGTGATCGACAAACTCAAGAAAAATAAGGAGAAATGTTAGTGATTCTTAGTTTGTCTTTGTTAAGTTTCCATGAAACTCAACAACTACTTGGATGAATAACTGAAAACTGTAGCCTAGTTTACTTTCACCAAAGGTACAAAGTTTCTTAACGATTCATATGCAGTTGAATAAAAACACTAGAGGTAAAAAACACATCACAGAAATTGACATGCTTGTTTAGTCAGGAAACCTAACAAGGAAAGCTTGCTATTTGTATTGTGGTATTTTATTGATCTTGAGCAATTGGATCTATTACAAAGCAATCTATCTCTGAGAATGCATTCTGCTGCTTCTCACAAATCTCAGCGGATACAATTGATCTCGGCCCTCTAGCATGCAACTGTTCCTTTGCTACCTCCTTGACTTGCTCTGTGAACCCTGCTCTCTTCTCCTTGATCTTTGCGCACTAGAAGCCTCCTAAATCCTTGCACACTAGGTCCCTATTTCCTAGCTCACATGAGGCCCCTAAATCCTAGCACAAATCTGCCCCTATTTCCTTGCGTAGATTTGGCTCTTATCTTGTATCACAATTCCTTCTATTCTCTTGCGCACTTGTGACTTCCTACTCCTTAGGAGACAAGCCCTGTGCACAATCTCCTAAATGCCTGCACACTTGTGATCTCCCATTCCTTAGGACACAAACCCTTTCCGCTCTCCACAATGAAAGATGATCTCACTGTTAATTTTAGGTATGTTCTATGCTTAGAGCAATTTATTTCAATTTTCACAGTTAGCTCAATATCCTTTTCAGATTAGCAATTACATCAGCATTAAAGTAAACTACAGATAGAACATAAACATAAATTGCAGATGATAAGCCAAGACAAGAGGACACAAGATGTGGCGCTAGCCAGGGACAAACCCCAATGTGGGGAAACCCTTGATCAATTCTTCTTATATGTTCTTCAATAGTTCAGTAGAGAGAGAGAGAGAGAGATAGTACGTTTACAACATAAGTCAATACTTTGACTTATCTAGATAAGAGCATAGATCATCTCTAAGAAGATGATACATGAGATACGTTGAAGACATGCTTCTTCAACTAATTCTCCAAGGTGACTCCTTCGCCTATCATTGTGCTGCATTTCGTCATCATGCTGCACCTCACTGTGCTGCACCATGCTGCATACATCATCACTATGCTGCATCTCATCATGCTTCATTAATCATGATTATACCCATCACTGTACTGCATTATGTGCCATTGCTGCACCATGTTGCCATACTGACCTATGTGTTGGCTGCACCTTGCTTGATTTTTGTCCCTTGCTTGCTTGTTGTCCCTAGCATGCTTGTTGTCCATAGCATTCTTGCTATTGCATGCTAGCTGTCCCTTGCATGCTGGCTATACCTATACATGCTTGCTCCACTAAGTATCATGCTGCTGTCCCTTGCATGCCTGCTATAACATTGCATGCTTGGTGTACTTGCTGTTAAGTACCATACAACTCTCCCAATGTTAGTTAGATGTTCCTTGCATGCTGTTCTCCTTCGAAGACAGATGCTCCGGCTAAAACCCCGGATAAACGCTCCGACAGCTCCTCAGCTCCAATTTGCCCCACGAAAAACCCCAACGTCAACCTTTTCTGCCCTTTGTGTCAGCTTTCTCGGCAGTTCTGGCAATTCCCGGTAGTTCCAGCTATTCCCGGTAGTTTCGATTTCTGCCCTCTGCATCAGCTTTCCCAGCAGTTCTGGCAGTTCCCGGCAGTTCCGGCTGTCCCCGGCAGTTCCGGTTGTCCACGACAATTCCGACTTCTGCCCTCTGCGTCAGCCTTTCCGGTAGTTCCCGGTAGTTCCAGCTTCTGCCCTTTGCATCAGCTTTCTTGGCTGATCGGCAGTTCCCGGCAGTTCTGGCTGTTCCCGTCAGTTCCAAATTCTTCCCTCTGCGTCAGCTTTCCCAGCAGTTTCGGCAGTTCCCGACAGTTCCAGCTATTCCCAATTGTTCTGGTAGTTCCCAACAGTTCCAACTTCTGCCCTCTGCGTCAGCTTTCTTGGCAGTTCCGGCTTCTGCCCTCTGCGTCAACTTTCCTGGCGATTTCGACTGTTCCCGGCAGTTCCAGATTCCCGATAGTTCTGGCTTCTGCCCTCTGCGTCAGCTTTCCCGGATGTTCCGACAGTTCTCGAAAGTTTCGATAGTTCTCAACAATTCCGATAGTTCCCGACAGTTCTGACTTCTGCCCTCTAGATTAGGGCAATGTTATCCCTTAGGATCTCTCCTACTAAAACCCAAAGAAAAGTAGAGAGGAAGAATCCCAAGTGTATTGAAATGACTTGAAGGCCACCTCTATTTATACTAAAACGTTGAGTTTATTTGGTTGCTGGCCCACCATGACGAATTGTCCCATAACACAAATAAATTCATATCTCCATGAATACTTATCGGAATCGGATGATCTTTAGATCAATCCTACACCTCTCGGTGAGAGGGATCTAAGAAAAATATCAGCTTCCATTAATAATATGACCCACATGGAGTTTGGCCCTAGTTGCCAATTTTAGCACTCCCTCTCAACTAGGGAGAACTCCATCCGTTGATCCATATGTCCGACTGTACTATCTTTGCCATCATTGCCCTGTACTGCTCTGGTCTGCTTTGCTGGGATCTGCTTGCCCTGCTTTGCTTTGCTTAGTTTGCTCAGTTCTGCTGAACCATGAAGAAGAAGAATTGATCAAAAATGTCTCATACCATTCTCTACTGACCCGAAGTGAGTTTCATCTGAAGAGAGTGTGTCATATCACTCTTACTGACCTGAAGTCAGTTTTATTGATCCCAGATCAATATCACAAGAGGGTGTCTCAAACCACTCATACTGATCCCAGATCAGTTTCATTGATCTCAGATCAATGGAGGTCATCCTAACATAGGGAGTACGGTAGATTCAACGATGTGTCCATCGATAGTACTACTATGGTCCCTAACCCCATTTCCTTGCTCATTGATCACATGAGAAATATGTCCCATGAGTCCCAGACTGCATGGGTAGCATGCCTTGATAGGAGAACTAATCATCCTGTCCATAGGAGAACGAATCATCCTGTCCCACAGTTGCCACGGAAGAACTAATCATCCCATCCCACAGGAGAACTAATCATTCTGTTTCACAGTTGCCATGGGAGAACAAATCATCTCGGCCCACAGGAGAACTAATCATCCTGTTCCACAGTCACCATAGGGTATCACATGTGAAGGTTGAACCTGTCATCCTGTACATAGCGCACCACCAAGGGAGGGTGAGTCGCCCTGTGGTTGTATGTTGCTCCAGTAAGTACCCCAAGCCCCCAGAGCTCCCAGAGCTCAATGCATGCAACATGCAGGACCCTTATAAGCAAGTCTTTCAACGACTCCAATTCGTTTGGGAAAGTCACAAATTTGACCTTTCCCAGGGCTTTGACAAAATGTGTGCAACCTTTACATCAGTTTCAATGCGATGGAGCCTCCTCGCTCATCGACTTACCATATCCCAGATAAGGCAGTGTCTGAAGTCTATCTGCTGGAGCAATCATTGAATACAGGATTCCTAAACAATCAAATCCCCCCCTGGTTGTCACAGAGGATCATGGTGGTATTCATCATATGTACAAACAACTCACTGAAGAGCTTCCACAACTAGGAAGCTTCATACGAGATCATACTTGTAGCTATGTATTCGGTCTCGGCAGTGCTTATAGCAATCGACTTCTGCGTCCTCCTCATCCATGACATCGAAGTAGAACCCAAAGAGAACCAATGCTGAGAAGTGCTCTAGTGATTCTCCACACTGTCTGCCCAGTTAGCAGCTTAGTGTCCAGGTTAAGCGAATTTGAATGAATAAGTTTGAAATTAGCCGAACTTCAAACGAATACGAACTTATTTGTTCAAGTTCGCTGAACTTTATGGCGAATTCGAATTTAAAGCCAAACTCAATTTTTTTTGCGAACAAAATCGTTTAAATTCGTTTTGGTTCGATTTTTTTTCTTGTTTTAAAAAAATTTCAAAATGAATTACGGCTTGCGGGCACGTTTTTCTTTTGGTTTCATTGTTTGCGGAAGCCGTAGGGTTAGGTTTCATTGTTTGCGGAGGGTTAGGTTTGATACACTACCAGTCTACCAATGAGCGATCGACGACCACTGACCTCAACCGAACTACCAGTTCGCGTGAGCAACATACAGACTACAGTGACGGGCCACAGGTTTTCATCGTTCAACAGGGTTTTTGACAGGTTTTAGACAACTTTTTCAACGGGTTGTGGGCCGTGGCTATTTAATATTAGATGAAAACAAGCTCATGAATTAATTCTTTAATCTGACCCGATTAGATTTACATCACCCACGTTTTCAGATGTTAATTTAATAAAATTTTAAGAAATGGATTTATTAAAATGCTTTTTATCCTTAGCTCCTCATTTTAATATGATTTATATTTTCTTGCGTGTCTTATAAGGTGATATTTCACATATACCACGATAAAACATTTTTTTAGAGGAGTTTATATAATGCATTAAAAACTTTTTCATCGGACTATGAAAAGTAATAGGGTTGCTCCATATTTATGACCTCCAATGCAATCAAACGATGTATATCACTTGTAAGTGCGTTTAACAGAGTTAAGACAGAAAGAATTATTTTTTTATGTGCATTTTTTATGAATTGATATTAGCTAAAGGTCTTGTATAGTTATTTATATATTTTTATTTTTAGATTTTAAAATTCTTTTATTTTAATTGATTTGAGCAAAAATTTAAATTTTGATGACGAACAGACAACATTACACATTATGCTTTATATAATTGATTTTTTTTTTTTTTTTTTTGTTAATATATATATATACATTTTTTTCTCGAATTTCTATATGTCGAATTTTATGTCGAACTTTATCGGGAAAATTTTAGTTGCCGAACTTTATTCAAATTTCAAGGTTGTCGAACTCGAATTCGAACACGAACTTGGTGACTTTGGTCAGCATTCGAATAATCATGCAGAGTCATATTTCTGGCAGTGTATCTCAATCCATGAGATATTATGCCCCGAAGATATCTCAAAAGATTCTTGGCACCAATCCAGTGAGGCTCAACCAAATATGGCTCACCATTCTAACTACAAAATATATTTTCGGACGGAAGTTCACCAAGAACATCAATGCAAATGAGTTTATGAAACTCAGAGGCATTTCCCAAATCTGGTCCGGCATCATCACCATATAACTTTTGAAAGTTAAGATCCTTGAGGTAGTCACGGGCTTGCAGTTTACCATTCCACATCCGGAATCCAATTTCCTCTTACTTTTGCAAGTGAGAGGGTCTGCACCTGTTTGAAACAGGTCGTCCTCAGAAGGTGCTGGTATGAGAGGTCTATCATCCACAACCTTCAAACATTGGTTTGGATCGACTTCACTCCTAGTGAATCTCAGCTTCATCTGATAGTTATCAATCCTCTCATACTACGCACGGGGACTTTTGCTTCAAGCCATAGAGGGCTTTCATCCACCTGCATACGTGAGATTCCTGATCATGAATCTCAAACCCCTCGGGTTGTTCCATAATAAATGGATGAATTGAATTGATTTACAATGAGCAATGAAGCTCAATAAATAATACAAATGTATTTACAGAAACAACAGGTTTCTACTAAGAAATAGAAACAAGAAGTTTCTAATAAGAAACTACTAATAAGATCACAAACGATCTTATCTACATAAATGAGCATTAAACACAAATAGATTTAATTTTAATATCCTCCCTTAATGCTCAATTTATTTACAACACTTATAGACCCTCTGAATTTTACAAACTTATTAGGACCAAGGGGCTTGGTGAAGATGTCTGTTGGCTGCACCGTGGTGGGAACATACAACAACTGAATACATCTGTCTTCAACAAGCTGTCGAATGTAGTGCAATGGGTTTCCACATGCTTTGTTCGTTTATGGAAGACGGGATTCTTGGCGAGTTTGAGCACTCCTTGATTATCACAGAACAAGGGAGTAGGACCTGCCTGGGAAACATGCATATCTGCAAGCATACGTCGAAGCCAAACTGCCTCACAAGATGCCTTAACTGCTCCTCGATACTCTCCTTTTGTCGAGGAGAGAGCCACTGCCTGCTGCTTCTTACTAGTCCATGTGACATCATCGGATCCCGGACTAAACACATACCTAGCTGTAGATTTACAGTCATCAACCGAACCTGCCCAGTCGGAATCAGTGTAACCACTAAGTGTAGGATCTGAACTCCAAGTGTACAAAAGTCCATAATTAGGAGTGCCACTCACATAATGCAGCACATGCTTCGCTGCTATCCAATGATCAGTCTTAGGAGCTTTCATGAAGTGTGAAATGTAGCTCACTGCAAAACTGATATTAGGTCTAGTGGCAGTAAGGTAGATGAGGCTGCCCACTAATTGCCTAAATAAAGATTCATCCACAAGTGGTGAGGATGACTGAGCTGAAAGTTTGAGCCCTAGTTCCATAGGAGTCGTGGCAGGTTTGCAATCCTGCATTCTGAACCTGTCCACAAGACTTCTGGCATACTTGGACTGAGAGAGAAAGATGTTGTTCTCAGTCTGCCAGACTTCAACCCCCAAACAGTAATGAAGAAGTCCCAAATCTATCATATCAAAAGTGCTGCACAGATCCTGTTTGATCCCATGGATCAAATGTGCTGAACTGCCAGTAATGATAAGGTCATCCACATAGACAACCACAAACAGAATATCATCACCAATATTTTTGATATACAGGTTTGCATCAGATGGACTCTGCTGAAAGCCATGATCTGTTAGGTACTTATCAATTTTCATGTACCAAGCCCGAGGAGCTTGTTTTAGACCATAGAGTGCTTTGACTAATCTACAAACTTTCTGTTCTTGACCGACAACCTTGAATCCTGGAGGCTGTGTTATGTAGACTTCTTCTTGCAAGTCACCTTTCATAAAAGCACTCTTTGCATCCATCTGATGGACTTTCCAACTAAATTGAGCTGCTAAGGCAAGGACGAGCTGTATGGTACTCATCTTGGCTGTAGGAGCAAAGGTCTCCTCATAGTTTATGCCTTCCTTCTGTGAGAACCCTCGAGCTACAAGACGAGCCTTATACTTTTCTAGGGTTTCGTTAGCTTTGTATTTTACTTTATACACCCATTTGCAGCTAATGGGCTTCTTCCCTGCAGGAAGATCAGAAAGGGTCCAAGTGTGATTCTTCTGAAGACTCTGGAATTCAGCTTCCATAGCTTGTTCCCACTCAGGTATACCCTTAGCCTTTGAATAGGTTTGAGGCTCAAAAACACTGTGTAGGTTAGCCATAAGAGAAAAATTTATTGTAGGCTGCTGTTTGCTCTTATTTCTTGAAGTTCTACCTTCAAAGAACTCATTATGCCAGAGATCACCAATAGTTTTAGCCCAACATTTAGGCCGAAGAGTAGAAGAACCAATATCTGGAGTAGGTGGAGGAGGCTCAGGAACAACAGGAGCAACAAGAGGAGGATTATTTTCTAGAGGGAAGTCAGGTAGCATATCATCAAATACTGATGCTGCATCATCCCTCCCATCAGATGGACCTAACAGAAGAAGAACAATGTGAGGCTGATCCTCAGAACACTGCTCAGAAGGAGGAGACTGAAAGAACCCTCTGTCTTCATCAAATACTACATCCCGACTGAAGATAAGGTGTCAGTGTCTATATCTATCGGCCTATAGGCCTTGTGGTGATCACTGTACCCTGTCATCATGTTTCTGGCTTTTGGAATCCAACTTAGAGCGCTTAGCAGCTAGAATCCAAACATATGCAACCGAGCCAAACACTTTGAGGTGACTGATCTTAGGTTTACGGCTAGACCAGTCACCAAACCTCTTCTGGAGTCTTCCCCTTAACAGCCTGAGTAGGTGATCGGTTAAGAAGATAGACAACAGTAAACACTGCTTCAACTCAAAATTTGTTCAGAACAATCCTGTGTTTGTAACATGGAACGAGCCATTTCAACAACTGTACGGTTGCGACATTCGACAACACTGTTCTGCTGAGGAGTGTAGGGTATAGTTAATTAGTGTTTGATGCCATGGGTATCACAAAAGTTGGAGAAAGCAGAAGAACAAAATCCCCCCCCCCCGTTATCTGTCCTAAGAGTTATGATATTATAGCTAGACTCTTTTTCAACTAAGGACTTAAACTTTTGAAAGATACTAAATACATCAGATTTATGTTTTAGAAAGTCCACCCACATCTTTCTACTGAAGTCATCTACAATAAGCAAAAAATATTTACAACCAGTAACTGGAGATGTATTCATAGGACCACAAATATCAACATGAATTAATTGGAGTTCCTTAGATGTGCACCAAGATTCTCCATCCTTGAATGAAGACCAATGTTGCTTGCAAGCTTGACAAGCGCCGCACACTCCCAAATACTGAGTCTGAATATCAGGTAACCCTGACACAAGTCCCTCCCGAGATAGCTGAGAGAGATACTGAATGTTTAGATGCCCATATCTCTGATGCCACAAAGTGTTGATGGGAGAAACACGAGCTGCTAGAGCCACTTCTGGAGAATCACCAGTGTCAAGAAGCCTGTATAGGCCATGTTCCTCTAGGTCAACAACAACCGCTAGACGAGTTTCCTTGTCAATAATGGAGCACTTGTGCGCACTGAACACCACATCAAGCTGAGGAGAGTTCCTCATAATTTGGCTGATACACAACAAATTAATTTCCATACCAGGAACATAGTACACATTCATGAAGATGAGTGTGCGCCCATCAGACTGGATCTGAACTGTACCTCTGCCAACCACTGTGTACTCTTCACCTTCGCTGAATACCACGGAATCACTGAAAGATGAGAAGTCAGTAAACTAGTCACGCCTGTGAGAGAAATGACGAGATGCACCAGAGTCAATGTACCAAGCAGAAGACGGGGCATGATTTGAGGACCTCTTAGCCATAAAGGCATAAAAGGCAGATTCCTTCTGC